>PVIR01027041.1:0-23266 GCA_004026965.1 Petromus typicus
CCCCCCCATATACATAAAATTTGTTTCCTTACTTTTTTGTTACAATCTCAACATTGTCCCCTTTCACCTTATTTTACATTGAGCATCTGTCTCTTTTCTTATCTATGCCTATAATTGCTTAATATTGCTTTATCATTGTCAGTCTAAAGTTCAGAGTTCCACTTATTTTCTGAAAATTATAACAATACTTCACATTCATTGTAAATATCACATACATAAATTTGACTCAGTTCCCATTGTTTCTTCTTCTTTTAACTGTTATGGTCCTCACTTACCTTAAATTGTCCCCAGTGCATATTAAAATAAGAAGCTTCCCTTTTCACAGATATTCAATATCCAATCTGTTTACTATATTCCGTTCTTGCCAATAAATCTTTATGTATTCTGTCTAGGCATTTTTACATTGGAAAAACCTTTTAGACCAATAATTCAAGTCACCTGTAAGTATGAGTCATGCTACATCAGTCCCTACCTTATGTTCAACAATATTGCTCCAATTGTCTTCCAATCACTTCTTCTGGCTCCTGTTTCTGCATAGTTATCCAAGAGTTAGGATACTCCTTATAGAATATGTCTTGTCATTTTCATGTAAAAACTGATTTTGTGTAATTTATCCACAGTGAAGACTTCCATGATCTTGTCCAAATGTCTAGTCTTTTTCTTTTCATTTTACTATACCATGCCTGTTATATTTTCTACCCAGATGTTTCTCTAAGTCCTTGGGTCCATTTAAATTGGGATTATTGCTGATGATTGGATCATGGAGATGTGGTATTTATCAGTGGGTTAGTCCAGAGCAATTTACAGTTAAACATGATGTGGGAAGGTGAAGTCTTGTTGGTGGAAGTGGATCACTGAGCATGTAGGATAGAAGAGTCTCTCATCCTCTCTTCCACTTGATCATTCTTTGTTTCTGGCCACAGCTACCTTTCCAAGAGCTGTTCGACCTCTGCAGTGCCCCTCTGCCATGCTGTCCTGCTGTCCTGTCTTGGTGCCAGCTAAGGACTGAAACCTTGTAAAACATGAGCCAAAATAAGCCTTTCATTTTGTTCCATCAGTGAGAAAGAAACTAAGACAACACCTTAAATATTTTCTTTGCAGTTAACAACATTAGATCAGTATGCATTAAAAGAATGTACCTTTTTCACACTTTATAATAAAAATTGCCACTCCTCAAGCTCTTTTCCTTATTGTCCTTATTTATTTCCTTTTTGGTACTAGGAATCAAACACAGGGACCTACACTTGGGAGACAGATAATACTGCTGAGCTACACTCCCAGCCCACACTCTTTTCTTTCCCAGAAGTGTTTCTTTCTTTCTCTCTATTCTTGCTTAAATCAAGTCAGGATAAAAGTTCCTCAATTCTCAAACATAATCATCTTCTCTCTTGTTATCAGATAAATTGAACACATTGCATTGTACCCATGCACATCTATTCTTTTCCTCTTAAAAATAACAACTTTTTACAGTGTTTCCTATATTAAGTACTTCAGTGTCTTATTCTTAATAGATGCATAATTCATGTTTGTTGAATAATATTTTTGTCAAGAGGCTGAGTTTGCTTGGAATCTGAGCAGTATTTCTAGTCTTACATGTTGTCAAGAAGCTTGTCACTCCCATACCAAATGTTGGA
Organism: Petromus typicus; assembly: GCA_004026965.1. NCBI lineage: Eukaryota > Metazoa > Chordata > Mammalia > Rodentia > Petromuridae > Petromus > Petromus typicus. The sequence goes on from PVIR01027041.1 coordinate 1,635, forward strand.
GTTCATTTTCCTTCCCTTTGGACCTGAGCAGGCCTTTATGGTTACCCCAGCATACAGAATGCAATGAACTTCAAGGTATAGGCTTAATGGTCAAATAAATCCTCTCTCATAAACCCTTTTTTTCAGGAAGTTCATACTTAAAATCCAAATACTATGCTATAGTGAAGCCCAAATTAACATATATGCATTAACAGATTCCCCTATGGCAAGCAAATGATCTCTAACTTTCAGCAAGCATGGAATATCCACAGCATACATGTCTGAGTGAGACTCTAGATGACTCACCTCCTAGTGTTAGAAGTTTTGTGTTAGTATCTTAGACATTATGGAGCAAAATTTGACAAGCTATCCAAGTTCTGCACTCTAAAACTTCCTGAATTGGCAGACAAGTGGTTGTTGTAGAGTACTATGCATCAGAGGTATTTTTTCATGCAGCCAAAATGACAATATTTTATGGAATTAGGGGCTCAGTGAACCTAATGTCTTATTATTAAATATAACAGAACACAGAACTACTTATTTCTTTCAATTATCACTCATACAGCAGTTGAGCCTTCTCTCTCATAAAGATACTGTTTCTAAGTTGCAGTATGGTGGATCAGAAGGACAGATCACTGAAATAAACAGAAGAGAGATGTTAATACACAGAAGAATATGTACAAATTATGACTAGAACATTTTAAAACTATTTCAGTATGATGATGTTAGGCTTATGCAGATTATAAAAGTTTAAACCTGTCAAGATTTGGAGAGTTTCTAAACAAACTGAAGATGAACTAAGTCATATCTTTAAGGACAGACACAAATCTCATGGAAAGATTTCCAGATAAATAAAAAAAGGTTCTTGTAATTGTACAATTTGAGAGTTAGCCTTTCATATGTTATTACCTATCACACAAATCCCTGACCACTATTTACTCTGAAGAAATGTTGATCCCTGAGAGATTCACCAGGATCTGCTCCCAGTCTAGTTTCTGATCAGTTGCCCTTGCCTTTACCAGGAAAGGACTCACCATGATTCTTCCCCAGCTGAGTTCATCTTGGAGGATTGGCCACATGAGTTTACTTACTGTCACACCTAATAATCACTAACCTCTCCTCTCTTTCTCCTGGTGTCACTACTTTCTGACTCTAGCAGAATAGTTTTAATTAGAGTAAATGTAACACACACAAAATATTGTAGGTATGCTTATAATTCATTTCTCATGGACCTACAGGAATGATAGCAATTATGTAGTATCAGATATGAAGATATATTCAAAATAAGACAAACTATGATTTAGGTAGTATTTTATTATTGTTACATCAAGGCATTGTGCCTTTATAAATGATTCATTTTTAAGTGATCTTTTTACTTTATCAAATATTGTTTTAAATTTTAAGTAAAATTAGTAGATAAGGTCTTACAAAATTAAACTATCTGTAGAATTATGAGTTGAGTATTAATTTCATTTATATTCTAATTCCAAATATGCATTTCTTAAAATTATCATGGGAATATTTTTGTTATATTATAATTTAATGATAATAATAGATATTTGTTGAGCACTTACTATAGTCAAGATTGATAGATGCTATTCAATTTAAGAGTTCAATTATAGTCTGTCAAAATAGTCTGTCAAACTCAGACATTAATGAATTTAAACTTCATACCTCTATGTAATAGGAAATTTAAATTTCTCCTTTTTGAGATAAAAAATGAAATCCTAAGAATACACACATACACATTCATTCTTGGCACATGTCCATGTGTGGCCTGTGTAAGAGTAAGTGAGCCTGTGCACAAGTATGTACGTGGACATACATGGGCTAATAGAGCCTTATTGAGTTTCTGAAGGAAAAGCACTATTATTTAACTTGAATATCTATTGTTTTGTTTAGAGTGTATGTAATTACTTCTTGTCTAATAATTGTCTTCCCTGAAGTGTCTATTTCTCTCCAGAAATGACCTTAGAATCGAATGTTCTAACTGAGGGCTCACTGCGGTAATGGTTTTTACAGCTATCAGCACAGTGGCTCCAACTGCTGCCATAGCCACTGCCATTTAAGGTTCTCCCAGAAGATTTCAAGTTAAAAAAGAAAATTGTTAGTGATAAGTGTGCACCAGGTTTGAATATAATCTCCAAACACATTCTAGCTGATCCCAGGATGAGAATATTTCCTCTTAATTTTCCATAGGCAAAATACAATATTATAATGCACAAAACATGTTCACCTACAATAAAAATGTTAGTACGGTGATACAGGAAAAATGCACTCCACTAAGAACACTAGTTTAGCTTTCTTAAGTTTAAATACTTAAGTTTAAATTTCTTAAGTTTAAATAAAGAGAAGCCAAAAGGATTCTTAGAGTTAGCTCTTCTTTCTTTCCTGACAAGGATTACAACATTAATTATATTTCAACTGAAAAGTTGGCATCTGATCAAGATTTCTACAAATTGTAATTTTACATTATTAACTATCTTCATACATGGAATATATGTGTATGTTTATATTTACATATACATGCACGTGTGAATATTTTTAAAATAAATCTTTTATTTTCCTACACTTCAGTTTTGCTGAAAATTAAATTCAGTCATAAGGCGCGTGGGGGGCGGGGGACTCATGAAAATCCTTAGCCAGGAAGACTGGGATTTGTGAAAGTCTGAAAATTAAAACATTTATCTTGAAAATGCGGCGTTATTGTTTCTGAATGGGAAAGTTAAAGGCTGGAACCTGCTGCTAAACGACCTCGCTCTAAATGCTTGTAGGTGCAACTAAGAGGGAAGCCGACAGCTCAGTGTTTCTGTGGAGTGGGCAGCTTCTTGCTCTCAGTGTGGTGGTTAGCGGTGCGGGGAACACGCAGGGCCTTGTTAGCCTGAGCACAGTTACGGAGGCCTTGATTAGCAAAAGGGATACAAATGTCTGAAGAAATGTTAAGCTTATAAATAATAAAATAAGCAAGAAACGGTTAGTGAAGATTTTTAATAAAAAAAGGAATCGAAATGTAAGGCCTCCTATTAATACTCAGCTAAGCCCCTTGGTCCTGAATTTTAGACCAGAAGTATTACAGAAGAGTAAATTAAAAAAAAAAAATCCAGATTTCTGAAAGCCCATTTATCCATACTCCCATTTATCCATTTATTAGTGTCAACAGTAACAGCAAGTATAAAATTGTGGCCTTCTCATCACCCATCTGAGATAGCAGAAGTTAGATCCTTTTTAAGACACAAAAGTACTATGAAAACCAGTATTGACAAAAAAATATATATAATGGAATGAGCCACAGAGTGAGGACTGGTAAGCGATCAAGTGACTGTTATGCTTTTATTGGTTTTGGTTCTCTAGTCTATACAGTTTTAGGGTGGAATGTAAAAATAATATAAAAGGCATGGTTTCTTCTAAGTAGTTCTGCCTCTTTAGTTCTCAGCATTAATTTCATTCATTTATTTATTTATTTATAGAAGGTCTCGCTTTGTAGTTCAGGCTGGCCTTGAGCTCACTACATAGCCCAGGCAAGCTTTGAACTTACAGCAATCCTCCTGCCTCTGCCTCCTAAGTGATGAGATTACAGGCATGAATCACCATGCCTGGCCTGAGCATAATTTACAATAATTTTAAAATTTTCAGGCCTTTACACATTTTCCTTTACTTCAACTTTACTTTTCAAGGTTAAAAACCTAAAAAAGTTGATTAATGAGTGTTCATGACTGACAAGTATAATGATATTTGCTAACTGTTGAAGGACAATATGGAAAATTTCAGTGAATCTTATAACATAAATTTAGATATCAGATGTATAACTGGCAATCTGATAGCCTTTATGAATCAATTACTTTATCCATTCTAAGTCTCACTTTTCCTTGCACCTTGTCAAATCCTTTAAAAGATTTGGTGCCTATCCAGTACCATAACATTACTTGTACTATGCATACACATGTGGTTTTCTTAAGTTAAGAATATATCAGCAGGCTTTAGCAAAGAAAAAAAAAATCATTGTAAATATCCTCTTACTCTCTTGGAAGTTTGTCGTATAAACAAACCAGACCTAGGAAGCCAAATATCGGATGAGAGACTGAGAGACCGAGTGGGCTGAGTTAACCATCCGTATCAACAGCTAACCAGCCCCATGGATAGAAGCAGCTGACCAGGAATGTGGCCGGAGTCCCAAAACCCCGGGGCATCTGATAAAGATGAATAAAATCTTCAGCCTTCTTATAGATATGTTAAGAAACATTCAACTGTTAGATGAAGCTCATAGAATGTGGGGATGTTTGTTAAGCATCACAGAGATTTGTAGCCCACTCCTTAAAGCAATATCATTTGAGACTTTAGTTAGGAATACATTTTGATCTACACTGGATACTGCTTTTTAAGAACTTGGTTAATACTAACATATTCTATCACTCGCCATCTTACGAAAAAGACAAGTGTAAACACAAATGTTTTAAAGTTAGCATACTGGGACACACAAACTTAAGTGATTTTCCCAGTATTACAAAATAGGTAAGGCCTGGCTCTTCAATTCAGACAATTTGACTCCAGAATAATATATTTTACTTTATCTATTAAGCCACATTAAATAAGGCTATCACTGTTCTGGGAGAGTTCTCTTTTCAAGCTGTGGGATAAGGCTGTGGATCTTATGAAATCATAAGGATTTTCTTCTGAATTACTCTTTTTCTGTTTCTCATAATGTTTTGTATAAACCACTAAGATAGACTGCATGTTTATCTCAGGATCTCCAAAAGAGATATATTGGATATATTTTTATATTATATATTAATATTATAATATATATATAATATTATATATATTGTTGGATATATTTATCCAACAAATGGATAAATATAATTTTTGGAAATTATTCAGAGAGCTGAGTGGATATAACATAGATTTCTGCTGTGGCACCTTGTGAAGAATTAATTATCTATATATCAAACATGCAATGTACAATATTTTTTTTCCTAAAAATTTATTCTGAATTAACATATTTTCCTTCTGGACTTGACTTTCTGTTTGTTTGTTGAAGTAATTTTACAAAGAACAAAAGTGAAACAAGTATCTTATAACACAATAGGAAAGAAGTCTCCACTTGACGGAACTCACAGACCAGGGAATCTCGAGAAACTCCCATGTGGGAATCAGACAGGAAATCCTAGCACCTGACTGTCTCCACCTGCTCGCCCTGACTCATTGCAGGCGCAGCTGATTTACAAGGGATCATGTCCACTTCCTGTACTGAGTGTGTTTCATAGCTCCAGGGAGCCCACTTTTTTCTTGAATGATTATTTCCCAATGCTTCCAGAATGGTATTTACTAGAACCTGTTATATCATTAGGACATGAAAAATGACTAGGAGAGAAGAGGAGACAGACTCTGTATTTTGAAGTACAAGAGTGAGTGAGCTCACTCTACTGGGAACAGATCAGATTATGTGAAGAGCTGGACTTCAGGATCAAGTGACCATAGGCAACTTTTCCCTGCTCAGTGTTGTGTAAAATCTAAGAGTAAATAGATACTCATTGGATTTGAAAGTTAATAAATATAGACAAATTAACAAGAAATATTTCTCACACAGTAAACAGTTAAACTGAAGTGTTTCTAGCTGAAGGGATCACTGAGTTAAATAATCTACATATAGAAGTTTTGTTCATGAAGTCTTTCCCTAAGCCAATGTCTTCAAGAGTTTTACCTAACCTGTTTTGCAGTAGGTTTAGAGTGTCTGTTTTAATATTTAGGTCTCTTATCCACTTTGATTTTAGCTTGGTACACAGTGAAAGAGTTAGATCTAGTTTTAGCCTTGGGCAAGTTAAAGCCCAGTTTTTCCAGCACCATTTGTTAAAGAGGCTATCTTTTCTCCATTGAGGATTTTTGGCTCCTTTGTCAAAGATGAGGTGGCTCAGTGTATCTGGAGTAGTTTCTGGATCTTCTAGTCTACTCCAATGATCCTCGGGTCTGTTACTTTGCCAGTACCATGCAGTTTTTATCACAATGGCTTTATAGTATAGCTTCAGGTTCAGAGTTGTGATACCCCCCACCATGTCCCTGTTGCTTAGAATTGCTTTGGCTATTCTAGGTCTTTTGTGGTTCCAGATGAAAGTTTGAATTTTTTTCTCTAGATCTGTGAAATATTCTGTTGGGATTTGAATCGGGATTGTGTTGAATGTGTATAGCAGTTTTGGGAGTATAGCCATTTTGACAATATTGGTTCTTCCTACCCAGGAGCAAGGTATGTCTTTCCATTTGACCCAGCCATTGCCTTGCTAGGTATATACACACAAGAATTAAAAGACTCATATCACAGTGACATATGTGCAACCATGTTTATAGCAGCCCAATTTGTGATTGCTACATCTTGGAAACAACCCAAATGTCCATCAACTAGAGACTGGATAAAAAAGCTTTGGTTCTTCTAAAGAATGGAGTATTACTCTGCCATAAAAAATGATAAGTTTGAATCATTTCTACTTAAATAGACATACCTTGAGGATATCCTTATAAGTGAAGTAAATAGGGCACAGATAGGTACATATCACATCTTTTCTCTGGTATGAGAAAATAAAGATGTAAATGAGTCCTAGAATTGTATGTTATATATTATGAAATAGAAAATGCTCAATGTAAAATAGGGTGAAAAGGGAAAATGTTGAGATTGTAACAAAAAAGTAAGGAAACAAATTTTATGTATATGGGGGGGCGGTAGGGTGGGTAGGGCTATGGGAAAAAATGAGAATGAAGTTGTGTCTTATACTGGTACAAATCCCCATTATGGAGTGCAATCATGATGTGTATATTTAATGTACCAATAAAGATAAAAAGATAATAATCTACATATAAAATTAAGTAATTTTATGACGACTAATAATGTCTTTAGTGCTACATTGTGAATATGGTAAAAGTAAATCAACCTTTACATTTCTGGGATAAATTAATTACCCATAGAAAGTGAGAGAAGTTGTCTTACAGGTTACACATAACAGTGGCCCATCCAGTAAACTTTTATTGACTGTCTTAAAAGTTACATGATACAAAGTTGAAATAATCTTCCTTGCAATCCTAAAAAATGGACTTTTATTTGAAGTGTAATATTGATGCAAAAATTATTACTGGATTAATCCTTATTTATCAAATTTAAGAATAAAGTAATTAAAAATTTAAAATTAAATTAATAAATTTAAGAATAAAGTTTTATATCAAGTAAACTATTACTGTACAAAATCTATGAAATGAGATAAAAATACTTAGGAAAATTAAAGACAGATATGAAATATATTTGCTCATACAATTGGAAAAAAATAGAGTTTTATAATTCATAGACTTCAAGTTTATTACATTTCCTGCTAGACAAGTTTGATTATTGAAATATTACAAGATATTTTAGGAAAACATGTGGATACTGTTTATTAATTGGCTCAGGCTGACACAATAAAATACCATAGACTGACTGGTTTAAAAAACATTTATTTCTCACAGTTTTTGAAGCCAGAAGTCTGAGAACAGGTGCCAGAGCAGTCAGATTCAGGTAAAATATTCTCTATAACTTTCAGATGGCCGTTTTCTCTCTGTGTACTCACAGGATGAAGAGAAAACGAGAATAGGAGCAAGCTAGCTGGGTCCTTTCTTATCAGGACACTAATCTTATCATGAAAGCTACACTTCATCTCAATGTAAGGTATTCCTACCTCCAAACATCATCATTTGGAGGGATAGGCTCCAAGATATAAATTAGAGGCACAATTCACACTGTAACAACTAATAGTCACTAAATTCTCTCTCTGTAGTGAACAAATGAGAAAAGGTTCATAACTAATTTGTACAGCTCCTACTATATCTGGGCCTTGGAGGTTCAAAGGTGAAGGGGGAAAAAGATTTTCCATCTTTAAGTGTGTTTCCAGTTTACTTAGTGGATTATATAAGCAAAAATGAATTCTAATTCACTCTTTTTCATAACATAGAGAAAGAATGTCTAATGGGTTGAGATTCCAAAGAGAAAACAAGGAATTGGGAAAGCTTCTATCTAGGCTGTGATTCAAAGCATGAATAAGAGTTTCTTAATGAGGCATAAATATCCCAACAAGAGTAGCAGAATAAAGTGAAATTGTATTATATGTCAAAGAAGAGATCAAGTCCCATTCTGGGTGTGCCAATAGTGCAATCTTCTTATGTCCTGTCATAAGTGATGGTCATTTGAAAATGAAGTCTGGAACTAGATATGAGACCGATTGCTTTCTGAAGCCCATGGTAAAGTCACTTTTCTAATTCAGATAATCAGAAAATCCAAAATGGAAATATATTTATTTAGAAATTGAAAAGAAATATGTTCAATGGACTTCTGTAAGCTTGAGGACCTGGCTTACAAAGTGACAGGTTGTACTATTGATTCCTGCAAAATTTTGGAATTGCATAGACCATAGGGGACCTTGACTTGCTAGAAAAGTGTAGGTCTTCTACACAAAAGACATGGAGACGTGAACATGAATCCCTGAGGAACTGGGAAGTGAATTAAAGTTTGTTGCACAATTATTAAAATTTAAGAGAGTAAATTGTTAATAAATCATAGAAAGAGAAATGACCAGACTGAATTACACTGAACTGATTTGGACAATAGAACATGGTTTGTGATTAACTTTCACCTCCTATTTACCCTGCCAATATACTAACCCTTTTCCGGTTACTATGTTTCACATTTGTCAAGACCTACACATTACAAAATATTGTAATTGCCTCAAATTCTTCATAAGGAATTATCAAGGAAATAAAATATATGAAGACATATATTTCAAATAAAAATAGAAATCAATTAAAATTTAATTGAGAAAGTAATAAATATTAATTTGTTACAGATATGTCATCATGGGAATGTTTATTATTTTTACCAGTGAATCTGTAACTTTTCCATTTGCTACTCTGACATTAATTGTAATTATTAAAAACAACAAAATGTGGTTTAAAACTAAAATATTATATGCATTTGTCTCCATATAAAGCTTAAAATTGAAAATTAAGGACTCCAATGCATTCCTCTTCTTTATTTTGATCACATCTGCATCTTTGGAAACTGTGTGTTTGGAACTTTGCTCTTTAAGCTATTTAAACTTAATGAGAAAACCAAAATAATATTAGATGGAAAGAAGCAAGTTGAGACATTTCATCAACTATTTTAGATTTATTTACACAGTCCATGTTTTTTGCAGCTGTGGTTTATCTTTTTGTTATATAAATAAAAGCATGCAAGATCTATTTGTTTAATACAATTTTGGCCTAGAAATTATACATATTTTTATTATGTTAAACATTATCATATTTATCTTACATAACTATTTACATAAATTTTCAGTCTTTGCTCCTCTCAAATTCACCTTCATCCTATAAATATAAATTCAAATTTCCATATTCACCTACATTAAAGTACTATTTCCAAATGAACATTATGGATGTTTTATTCAAAGTTTAAAACAATGATTCAGTCCTAAGAGTACTTGTACTGAAAATATATTGATATGCTTAACATATCTGGACAGCATGTATAGTTTAAATGTGCTTGTTGAAAAATTACTAGTTATCTCTTTAAAATTCTATCAGGATAGAATTTATAGGGCCAACAATTTTTCTCCTTTGATTGCCTGCTGTTTCTTCTTTTTGTTTTTCCTATTTAAATTGTTGATGCTATTAAAAAAAAACAATAAGGTTATATAATGGAATTTAAACACACTTTATTGCAACAATATAAGGTCCATGTACAGTTATAAGCAATATGGCTGTACTTAGTAATTTTGCATTACAAACATAATTGTGGTATCAGATTAGTAATTTTCACAAAGTACTTGCATTAGAAATTTGTATGATATAATATATTTCAATTTGAAGTTGCACAGAAAGATAACAATTTGTTTAATAGGAGAACTGGGGATACAGCTCATACTCTTACATCTGATTGTCCTGCTTTATGCAAAGCTTGGTCTCCTTGTCATGGAATTTTAGAGCTTGAAGAGACCTTAGAGATTAAATAGTTCAATAACTTCATTTTACAGCAAAGGAAGTAAAAGTCAAGGTATTTTTATTTTTTTTAGTTAAATATCCTACCACACAAATTAAGAAGTTAGAGTGGAATCAGTTTGGATATTCCCAGGATCACCAAAGAACTTTTTGGGGAAATTTGGATTTGTAAAATGCAGTCACAGAGATGATTCCACACTGTCACTGAGATGTGGAAGAGGAAACACATCTCAGTGTGTACTTTCTGAGCTGAAAAAGAAGTTCTAATAAAAGAAAGCTACAGAAAAATAGCTGGCAAAATGGCAAGAGAAGGTAAAGCACAATGAGACAAATCAGACTGCTTCCGTGTTTAGTACTGAAGCATCGGGTTAAATAGACAGTTTAAGTGGACATCGATCTTAACAACATGTTTTTCTGATGATTACACCATGATAGGGATTGCACCCTATCATGAGCACCATGAAGCAGATTGAGATGAGGAAATAGAGGAAGTGATTGGAGACAGGAAAGGCAGTATGCTTCCCTATGATGTCTGTAGCTGCAAGAGAATTTAAATAAATCATATCACATATTCATCAAGCAACTTAAAGTTTTTACTGCCAGTAACAGGAAACAAAAAGTTCAAATTGCTATCAGAAAATGGCTTGAGATATCTTCGTTGGGGACATGCAGTGTGCTTTGTTTAGGAAGGCATAATTGGAAAACCACCTACCCTACACCAGTGTACAAAATGCTGTACATGCTCTCAGGAGGAGAAAGAATCATTTGGCTATGCCTTTTTGTGATAAGCTGACACTAGGCTAAACTGACAGAACAGTCCGTACTTCTTTCTCCTTGAAAAGCTTGACTAAAGCACTGCATATCTATCTACAGCGGTCCACCTTAAAGACTTGCTTCTTGCCGCAGAGAGCTCATCAATATCTGCGCAGCCTTGCCGGCAGCTCGGAGGCCCGTCCATTAATGAAATGTTAATGACTGAATTAGACCTGTAATAACTGGAGTAGGATGCACTGCTGTGAGTCCATTAGCATCGGCAGAGCCCGCTGAGGAACAAGTAAACACTGTACACAGAGAAAAAACTTGCCGGCGCGAGAGTTGCTAGGACTGCACAGGTGTTTTCCATGGAAAATGACAGACATTTCCTTGATATAGGAATAGTTTATTTATAAAAGCTGATCTCATTCATGCTATTTCTTCAGAGGAAAACAAAGAATACAAAGATGGATGACATCCTCATTTAAGAGTGTTTTGATTTTTAAAGTTCCACTATTACACAATTGTTCTTACAAAAGTTCTTAGGATAATTTGCATGATCAGGTGCAAATTACTCTAAACAGCTATTTTTCCCCCTTACATAATTTTTTTCTGCATTTATTTTTGTGTTATTTTTTGGCTTTACTTGCATTTTTCAAAAGTAGGATTTTTATCAAAAATTAAAAATATGTGAGCACTCATTTTCTCAATATCACCTATGAATCAGCAGAAAAGAAAAATACACAGAAATTTAAAAATCATTTTGAGCCTTAGTTAGTATACAGAAATTGTGGAATCTATGCCTGAAATGTAAGTGTAAATCATATGATATATGAAGCAAATGTTATATGTTAGGCTCTACTCAATTCAGTAATACACTGTGCTTGAAAATTTACTATTTTTATTTAAACATATATTGTAATTCAATAACACTCAAATTGTACCAACATCATGTGATGCAAATATAATTCATATCTAAGTTATTACAAAGACAGAAGAGCCAAAGCTAATTTTATTAGACCTCTATATTACATATACAGTGGGTGTTATTGTCCCATTTTAATATTTAGATCTCAAAGTGCAATTAAATATATTATTTGTAGATTGAGAATTGGACCTTCAGGTTTCATAGGCCTGCTTCAAAATACATCCTACAAAATTAGAATCACATTGTTGTTTGTAGATCCATGTTATAGTATATATCAAATACAATAGTTCAGTAATAAATAAGACCGGTTATGTTTAACTTTTTTTTGTTGTTGTTCTTTTTTAGGTTTTTGGAGACAGGGTCTCGCTTTTTTTGTGGTTCAGGCTGGCCCTGAGCTCAGCCTCAAACTCACATCACAGCAATCCTCCTGCCTCTGCCTCCCGAGTGCTGGGATTACAGGCGTGAGCCACCACGCCCGGCACTGTGGTATGTGGTACTGGTTGCTGCTGGGTCTCCACTCCCAATATTGTTATGTGGTTACCGGGGAATTGAACCCGGGTCCTTGCGCTTGCGAGACAGGCGCCGGAACCACTGAGCTAACTCCCCGGCCCCAGTTATGTTTAACTTTCAACAGCCTTCCAGGTCTTTACTTTTAAATTTATGAGACAGAATCTTCTACATTTTGGGGATTGTGTTAACCTTTAAAAGGAAAGCTTTATAAAGTAAAATAACTAGATATTTAAATCTTATATTTTAGCACCTAAAAGTCTATATAATTGTAGTTTCTGATATTTTGAATATGAAGAGTAGAAAATAAACATTGGAGAGAAGAGGTAATGAAAATAAATACTACACAACTAATCAGTGAGCCACAAAAGAAGGCAAATCAGGAGTCCAAATTCCAAGGAAGTTACATCTATGAATATAAAATCACTTCTAAACTCACAAATTAAAAAATGATAAAACATTTATTTGAACAAATTATAACCTAAGGTAGCTCCCAAAAGACTATATTTGAAAGGAACAATGACAATTTTAACATGCTGTTTTCCACAGGTTAAGTCTAGTTTGAATTAATAATTTGTTCCTTGATTTATGGCTGGAAAGTTCTGCTAGATGTTAGAACTAAAATGCATATGTTGACTTCTACACAAGCAAACATAGACACACTACACCATGGTTCCTGAAATTTTTTTTTATCAGTTTTCTTATTTTAATTTAACTTTCTCATCTGACTTCTAGAACAGAGGTTCTATATGGCATTTGCAAGTAGCAAGCATGACACTTGAGTTGAAATTCAGATTGTGCAATGAACAAGCCTATAACGATGAGGTCAGTGACAAATAGTAACACCTGACAAAAAGTATCATTTTGATCTAAGCTAATGGAATGTGTGTACTCATTCAGGACTTTGAGAGCCTTTAAACACTGCTTTACAATTTTAAGTGGGTAAGAAAGAAAAATCCATCAAGCATTAAGGATATAATGATAAGTATGAATATGTTACTTCTAGATCATCTAGTGGAAGTATATCAGGGAAAGTCAAAGATCAAGTATGTACATATTACTGGTACGAACACTGTATGAATTACTACAAAAATAAGAGGCCCATAAAATCATTCTATAATAATAATAACTTTGAAATTAAATTTCAGTGCAAAGGCTATGAGCTTTGAACTGAATCTCATTACTTAGGATTGAATTTTTTCTCATAACAACTAAATGGTTCCAGAATTACATATGAAAGAATGTTCCTAATTTGAAATTTATCAACAAACTATCTTATAGTTAGTCAAGTATTAATGATTCTGTAGGATAGTATATAAACTATGCTTAAAACTTTCTTTAGTATAAAATTTAAAGGGAAAACTCCAAATGAATCAATTTTCATTAATCATGAATCCCTATCAGCAAGCAACACAGACATAATAACTAGTATTAAAGAATGAGATCGATATTGTTGCAGTAAGGATATAGCTTGGTGATCAGGTATTTACCTAACAAACACAAAATGCTTACTTTAGTCCTCGGTACAGGAAAACATAAATTGAAACTGAAGATATAATGAAGTTCAGCACAGTGGTATATACCTGTAGAATCAACATTCCAGGAACCCAGTGTTAGAGACTCAAAATTTCAATTCCAGCCTGGAAAACTTAGTGACAGAGAAATTTTCTGTCTCAAAATTTAATTTATATATATATATATATATATATATATATATATATATATATATATATATATATATATATACAGAGAGAGAGAGAGAGAGAGAGAGAGAGAGAAGATCGTGAAGGCCCTGAGTTCAGTCTCTTAAAAAAAAAACCAAAACAATAAAGGAAATGTGGATACCATCTCAAGCCCTGAATCTATAATACTAAAGTGTCCACAAGTTAAAAGACTGGTGAATTCTGATCATGTCTGATAACTGTGAGGTTTTAGGATCCATACATTACAAAGAATATCCCCTCACCTCCAACAATACCGATCATTCTCTAGGTGAATGTGCAAATATCCAGTGGGCTTTCCTCTAAATAAATTATACTGTGAACAGTAAAAGATTAGGCTTACTTATAACTAGGAACAGTTTACTTTCCTTTCTACTCTAGTCATCCACCCTATTCCTTGAACCCTTAAATAGTCTTAGTAACTAGACATGAAGACATGAAGAAAACTGCTAAGTTCTCTACTTTCCTTGAGCTCGTGTATTGAGCGTGGAGAAAGCAAAAACCACAGAAGGTGTCAACAAATAAACTTCATATTCTTTTGATAAGAATAAAGAATAACTTTAGAAGAAGGTGTGTTGATAGTGACTGAGGTACTATTTTTAGATCAGGTGGTCGAGAAGCCCAATTAGAGGATGTATATGGAGAAGATAGAATATTGAGGAAAATAATATCTTGAAGAAAAATTTCAATATTTAAGACAAAACAAGCACCTTGTACCCAATGCCTGTGTAACCCTGGCACACTAGGAAGGGATCAAGTGCATTAGGTTGGCTTTTGTAGGATGAGGGTAAGTGGGGAAACTATTAAGAAGGAGCCTGCAGCGCAGACAGCAAAGGCATGCTAAAAATTGAGACATTGTTCAAAGAGATTAGAATTTTTTCAAACTTCTACTTTACCTCCATTACATATCTAATTAATGTCCAAGACATAACAGTAAATTAATACAGAACTGGAAAAAAATGGCAGAGTGATGACTTCACTAAGAGAGCATAGATTTCTAAGACAAGGAAGGGTCAAGAACTTACAACCAGCAAGGAACTGTGGTCACATTGGATTAAAGGGAAATGCAAGATATTTGTAAACTAGGAGCAAATTCATATATTTTTCACACAATTTAAAAATGCTACTCTTCCAATAGCCGTATTATCATGGATTACTATGACATATCTGTGATTTGAGACTGCTGAAGTTCCAAATGACTTTAGAGACTTGGATCAGAAGATGAAAAGAACCTGGCCCCTTGTGGAATAGATTTAAAAAAAAAAAATTTCACGAAGGTTTTCAGTAGATGGGAAAGTACCAAGGGTACATGCCAATCCACTACCCTTAACTCCTTACCCTGCCATTTCCCAGAAGTAGTAAAATTTTATTTTCCTCTTCTTATCGCTTTAACCTAGAACTTTTTCTTTGACCACAAGGACAGTAAAGATTTTTTGCACTTTTTAGTCACTTTTAAACTAAATGTGATCTGTAAATCCAGTAAATGAATTTCCACAATTATCTTTCAGCTTTTATATTGTTTGCAAATGGGCCTGTGTTTGATAATGAATCTGCTAATACTATGATTCAATAACACATCTGTGAGAGGAGAAGGAATAAGGGTCACTACTTTTTAATGTCTTCTTTATACAGATAATTTCATTTTATCTTCACAAATTCATGGGAATTAACTCCTATTTATAGATGGAAAAATTCAGCTTTTAGAAATTAAACACCTGAGATTTGAACTATGTGGCTTTAAAAATAAAATCTTGCTCAGTGGGCTACTGTCCATGGGGATCTGTAGGATGAGCTCCTGGCCTCTGCTCCAAATGGCTCTGAGTGGTTCTGAAATGAGTCCCTTTTAAATAAGCTCCCCAGGTGATTCCTCTAGTGAATCAGCTTTGTCAGTCACAGCAACAGGCTGTGGTACCTCCCAGGGCGCGAGGCCCTCACGTCAGGATGCTGACAGCCCAATGACCTGGTTGTAAAGACAACATGTCAAGTACACTGGGAAGTGAATATAAGAAGTTATTTTTCTAAATTGTCAGAAAATGTCCTAAACTCTGCAGAGCAAGACAATCCATGAATATTAAATTGCAAAGGGAAATATAGAATATCCTGTTACAATGACATGGAGCTCTACAGGGATATACATTACAGTATTAGAGCAAACAATAGATAGCACTAAGTTTTCAAATGAAAATAACTCCAGTAAAAGAAAAAAGAGAAGTCAAGTGAAGTGTTGCTTGGTAGAGAGTGATATTAAATTCCTTTCCCTCCATTCCTTGGAAATCAGAGGTACCTTTGGGATCAATTAGCTTGAGGGGAAGCTGACTTTTAATTGCTCAGTGCACTTTTGGATATTGTTAGGTTGCTGGATATGGAAGCAAATATGGTGACAAGGCCGCAGTGCTATTCAAGAAATTAAATAAATCTTACAGTGTTGCAAGGAATCTGAATAGATTATGTATTTTTACCTGGAAAGCTTTAGTATTACCATGTACCTATCATATTTTAGGCGTATCTATACGGTATTTTTTTCTTCAGTTTAATTTTGTGAGTTGAGGGAAGAGTACTTTTGTTGTATTTCAGTGAATATTCAGAAAAAGAAAAGGTCTCAGCCTTTTTATTGCAGAGCTCATCATTTTTAGGAAATTGTCCATCAGCTTCTCTCAAGGCAGAGGTGATGTCCACTGGAATACGATCACTGATATTTCATTTTTAACATGCATGATAGCAGTACACAATATTTATATTCTTTGGGTAGAGTTGGTACTTGTACATTACACATCTAATTCCTTTTTTCATCTTTTCCCACCACCTCTGTTAACTCCAACTCTTGATTCCCTTCCAATTCAATAAAGATTTATCTCCGAATTTCTTATTATTTTTTACTTAGTTCTAATAATGTGAATTTCTCATGTAAGAGAAGATCTGGTATTTAGCCTTGTATGTGTGATTTAGTTCACAATATTATGGTCTCAAAGTGCATTTTTTTAGTAGTGACTTATGTTTACTTTTTCAGTGACTCATGTTTTCCTCATGTTCTTGTGGCATAATAGTACGGATTGTGTATAAATACATTCTATTCATCTGCCCATCTGTTGATAGCTTTTAAGGTTTAGCCTGTCATGAATTGTGTTGTTAGAACATGGTTATGACTACAGCATTGTGATATGATGTCTTTGACACTTAGAGGGAAGATACCAAGATGAGGAATAGCTAGGTAAAGTGGAATTTCTAGTGTTTTTTTTTTTTTAAAGGACTCTCTCTACTGCTTTCCATGATTGTTGTTACTAATTTAAATACTCACTAATAACATAAAAATGTTCTTTTTACTGCAATCTATCCATCATTTATTGTTGTTTCATTTTTTGATGATGACCGGTTCTTCTAAGGTAGATGGAATATCACTGTTATTTTAATTTGTAATTTCCTAATGATAAGTTATATACATTTCTTCATGTATTTATTGACCATTTGTACTTTTCTTATGAAGTGTCTGCTCATTTTATCGTTGTGACTGGGTCTTTTATTTTGGAAGTCTAATTTTTCTGAGTTCTTTATATTTCTAGATATGAACCTGCTGTCTGAAGAGTAACTGTCCACATTTTTCACAATCACTTAGGACTTAATTTTTCTCTCAGTTGTTTTTCTCTGCTGAAGCTTTTAAAATTCTGTATGACACTTCTTTTATTCCATGGTAAAGGTGAAATGAACATACATAGTGTCACCAAAGTCATGGTCATGAAGCCATCTAGAACAGTAACTTTCCAGTACTGTCTGCAAGTGTCATGTGAGAATTTTAAAAATAAAACCCAGCAGCCCTGACACACAGTAGACTAGTCAATTCTTGTTCTAAGAAGCAATTTGTGTGGGAATCTATTAGTCTGAGGCTTTGGCTATTTCTCTCATCATTCAAAGATTCATTTGAAAGGTGAAAGCCTTTTCTCCTGAAGAGTTCCTTTTAGACACCCAGAGTTGTGTCGTTATTTCGAGAACCATGTTGTTTTCATATATCCCATTATTTTACTTCTAAGTTAATCCTTATTAAAAATTTTTTAAATGTTAACAGATCTTTACTATTAAAGAAGAAAATTCTTAAGCTGTGAGCAACGGTTCATGCTTCTAATTCCAACACTCTTGAACCAGAGGGAGGAAGATTGCACTGATTTTGAGGCTACTCTGGACTACACAGTGAGTTCAGTGCCAGCCTGAACTACAAAGTGAGACCCTGTTTCAAAAACACTAAAAAAAAAAAATCTTAATATTAAAGAACAAAATTGACCCAAAACAGTCTTCAGCTTGGCACCTAAGCAACTCCTGACTTGACTGGTCCTGAAATAGAGGTAACTTATCCAACTAGTATCTATACAGAAATACTCTCATATTTAGCTTATATCACCTAATAAAGTTTGAAATAAAAACATTTGATGACAAATTTTAACATGTATTAATTCAGCCCCATATCCTTGATCAAACAGTGTGCTAATTTTAAAATATCACAGGAATAAAGATAGTTTCTAGGATGATACTTTAAAATACTAGATCTAGTGCAATAGTAAGACTGTTTTCCTCAATTCTTGCCCCATTCCCCCCTTCTCAACATCTGTTGTACATTTTTTGATTTGGGTTGGTTGGATATTTTGGATAAGTGACTAGTATGACAGAACATGGTGAAAGATAATACAACATTAATGGGAGACATTCTGTCCGACTGAAAGCATTTTGTTAGGTATTTAAGACTGGCCAATTTTCTTATTCTCTAGCTAAGGAAAGTATTAAAGTAGGATTTTGAAGTCTTTGACATTTTAGTATTCTAGAGAAAATAAATCTACATTTGAGGCCTGAATAAAACATAACTTAGATTAAGTTCTACTATGTTGAACAAGTCACAGGGCTGATATTTTTAACATTTAAAAAAATTTTGTTCAATGAAGGACATGGACAGCGTGAAAGGGCTTAGTCACTTCTAACTTGAACTTCTTAAAGCATACTTTAGTTCTGTGACCTATGAAAATAATTGCATTTTGGAGATTTTGATGATGATTAACTTCATTTGCTATAAATCAAATGTAGAGTTAATAAATAAATTATGTGGACTTCCCAGAAAAGACTGGAAAAAATTTCTTTCCTGTAAGTATGCTTTTTATAATTGAAGGTTACACAAATTTCCATTTTACTTCAGTTAAAGCTCTGTTTAACATTGATTCGATTCAGACCATTCAAATTGTATTAAATATGTAAGTTCTATGAAATGATATTATATGTACATATGAATAAGATTTTGATATGTTTTTAGATGAAATGTTGCTGCTGCAATGCTAAATGTATTTAAAGTTCAGAAAGAAATTTTAAAAAATGGATTCATGACCAAACAAAATTTCAAACATCTAAAGTTGTATAAATCAAAACTTAGCATCTGATCCATGTGTATACCCCAATAGAGGTGTGGTTCCCAAAGATACTCAACCTACTTGTATACACATTGCTTGTAATTATTGGATTTTGCAGCAATGAGCATTTGTTTCTATGGCTCAAACTTTGTTTCCTTGAGGTTTTCCCAATCTATTGCCATTGTGGTCAAATTGCATGATATATGATTTTTTTTTTAATCCAAGGCATTTACATTCTCCTTAGTAATTCTCTTTTTAAGGTAACAGATTTTTAATGAAATTTGGTTAATGCTGGTTTCTGAGACTTCTTCCAATAGAGTTCTTTAGGGATTCTTGTCCCTATGTATTTGCAAGAGAGAACTGTCAGGCTTAGAAGCTTACTGAAAAGTCAGCTAAACTATACTCCTGGCTTTATTCGCTTGTACTCTTCACAGAGGAGTGAGTTCCTTAAGCTCTCACACATATGTTTGATTGAAACAATCATTCAAATTTGATCTAAAAACCATTTCAAAGAGATGACACTATTCAATAACCCATGGCACCTAAGTCATGGTCATAAATTTGGAACACAGAATCACAGGTGAAAGTTGTAGACTAACAGGAAATATGCTTTTCCAGTGTTGTGCAACTTAGACTCCTACCACACACCTGGGACTCACAGTGACAAGCTATTCACATTTTCTGATATGCACATTTGCTTAGGGACAATCTGTACAGCTTATGAATATTAAACTGGTGATGCACATAACTTGGTTATTCAGAAGTGTCATCTTCATATATTGTTTTTAAGCTTGAAGTAACATTGGAAGATTTTCCTCTATCATAAAATAGCAATATAATAATAGAATTTTTAGGACAAATTCTACACTTTGTACCTTTGAGTACAAATATTCTGTGCACCATTCTGAAGACATGAAAAGCGATATGATATGTATCTTATCTTGTTATAGTAGGATAGGATTCAAGAGGAACACTTGAAAGATTTAACTATACAAAATTTCAGAAGTCTGTAATTCACAAAAAGAATTGCATCCCAGCATTCAGGAGGCAGAGGCATGGGATGTGCTCTGAGTTCGAGGCTTGCCTGGACTACATACTGAGAGCAGGCCGAGCCTGAGCTACAAAGCGAGACCTTAACTCAAAAAAAAAAAAAAAAAAAAAAAAAAAAAAAAAAAAAAAGGACCAGGGATATAGCTCAGTGGTTCTGGCACCTGTCTTGCAAGGGCCTGGGTTCGATTCCTGGTAACCACATAACAATTCTGAGAGTGGAGACTCACCCCAGCAGCAATCAGTACCACATACCACAGTACTGGGTATGGTAGCTCACGCCTGTAGTCCCAGCACTCGGGAGGCAGAGGCAGGAGGATTGCTGTGATGTGAGTTGGAGGCTGAGCTCGGGGCCAGCCTGAACTACAAAGCGAGACTCTGTCTCAAAAAAAAAAAAAAAAAAAAAGAATCACAAAGCATATGTAATACTGGGACAAAATATTTGTTACATGAATTATCAACAGATTCTTAAAATCATTGTGTATAAAGTATTTCTGTAGATCAACAAGATAAAGGTATATAAAGACTAACATGATGCCATGAAAAATTCACTAAGGGTTGGGGATTTAGCTAGCGGTTCCAAGGCCTGCCTTGCAAGTGAAAGGGCCCCAGGTACTATCCCATGTGACCACTTACAACAATGCTGGGCATGGAGACACACCCAGCAGCAGTCAGCACCACATACTACAGTGCTGGGCATGGTGGCTCACACCTGTAATCCAGGCACTTGGGAGGCAGAGGTAGGAGGATTGCTGTGAGTTCAAGGCTAAACTCAGGGCCAGCCTGAACTACAAAGTGAGACCCTGTCTCAAAAAACAAAACAAACAAACAAACAAACAAACAACAAAAAAGTACAGGGACAAAGTCTTTGTAATGGGGAGAGGTGGAATGGTTGAGGGGAGGACAGGGAAATGGGAAAAACAAGAAACAAGATGTTATCTACAGATACAAGAGCCCAGTGATCAAAGCCATCATTTTGTACACCTAAAATGTACTGATAAATTTAATTTTTTAAGAAAATAATTCACTGAAAATTATAACAAACACTCAAAGTACACATAAAAAGTTAACTCACTTCAAAAGTAATTTGATTTTTAAATCTATCAGAATGAAAAGCAATATTTTGAACACTGAAAATATTCAGAGCACATATTGCAAATTTTGTACCATTTTTGTACATTTTTAAATGAAATAAGTTATTAGAGACTTTTGGAGAGAAAATTGTCATTATATCCTAAAACTAGATGTCTCACATTCTTCTATTAAACATTTTTACCTTTAGAAATTTATTTTATAAAAATTCTCCCAATTTTTATA
>PVIR01027042.1:0-22852 GCA_004026965.1 Petromus typicus
GGGTGATGGTAGTAACTACAGTGAACGGCAAACACATGTCTGTGTAGACTGGGCGCTAAAATATTTTTTTCTATTAAGTCAAGCTCTTAATCAGGCATGGTGGTGCATGCCTGTCATCCCAGTCCTCAAGAGGCTGAAGCAGGAAGCTCATCTTGAGTTTGAGCCCAGCTCAGCTATGTAATAAGTTCAAGGCTGGCCTGAACTGCATAGACTTTGTCTCAAAAATGTAAGACAAATTCTTCTTTTTTTAAATTGAATTCTATATTGATACATTTTACACACATATCAGGATCACACTCAGTATTGAGAATTTGTACCAGTATATGACATGACTTAATTCTCATTTTTCCCATTCTTCCACCACTCTGCAAACCTCCCCCCACCCCCGTATACATATGCTTAGTTTCCTTTTTTTTACTATAGAAAAAAAATAATAAGACAAATTCTTTTTTTTCTTTTTTTTTAGGTTTTTTGAGACAGGGTCTCGCTTTGTGGTTCAGGCTGGCCCTGAGCTCAGCCTCAAACTCATCACAACAATCCTCCTGCCTCTGCCTCCTGAGTGCTGGGATTATAGGCGTGAGCCACCATGCCCGGCACTGTGGTGTATGGTACTGGTTGCTGCTGGGTGTGAGTTTCCACACTCAGTATTGTATGTGGTTACCGGGATCGAACTTGGGTCCTTGCGCTTACAAGACAGGCGCCGGAACCACTGAGCTACATCCCCAGCCCATAAGACAAATTCTTATTCTGTTAACCTCAAACTTGTGATCTTCTTGCCTCCTCCTCTTGACTGCTGGGCCTGCAGGCATATCACCACCCCTGCCTGTCTCCAGCAGTGTTGTGTTGTGTTGTGTTTTGTTTAACAGTCTCACCATGTGGCCCAGGCTGGCTTCCAACTCACAGAGATCCCCCTGCTTCAGCTTTCTGTGGGACAGGATTACAGGTGTGCGCCACCACACCCAGGTGACTCTAGGATTTTTAATACAGTGTTTTTACACTCACCAAAATGTGGAAGCGGTCGACAGGCCCCCGCCAAAGAGCTCTTCCAGCTCAGTCGTGTAACTTTAGCAAACCTGGCACGTCTGGCACCCGTGATCGGAGGACCATGAGGTCACTCAGAACACGGCTGCTGTCTGTGAAGGAACCCGAAAGAGCTCCAGCCTGGGTGAGAAGCGTATCCTGAGAAATGGGCGCGGTCGGCCCCAGGTCACCCCGGAGCCGCCATGGTTGAAGTCACCAGAGACTGCCGAATTTCCTAAGGACTCTGCCTGGACCAACTGACCACTCCTGAGATTAAGCTCCAGATTCCAACAAGGTAAATGGTCATTTCTGTTGTTTCGGTTTGGTTTCTGCCTGGCTTGGTTTGGTTTTCATTTTGGTTTTCTGAGACCGGGCCTCACTGTGCAGCCCACGCTCTCCCCTGCCCCCGCCTCCCCAAGGGCTGGGTAGCCGGTGTGCACCACCACACCTGGCTATGATTTGGTACATGTCGCCTGTCTGGTCTTGAACTTTTGAGCTCAGGTGCTGCTCTGCCTCAGCCTCACAAGACTTGTGGACTTGGGCATGAGCCACCATGGCTGGCCTTTCAGTGGGACCTCTGAAAGCTGTGATTTATCTCTAGCAGAAACGAGAATCTCAACTGAGGAGGCTGAGGCAGGAGGATCGCCACACGTCTGAGGCCAGCCTGGGCTACACGGTGAGACCCTGTCTCAAGAAAACAAAACACAAAACAGGAAAGGAGAATGTCAGCCGGGGAGGGTGGTGCACCCCGGAGAACCCGGCAGTCGGGAAGTTCAAGGCCAGCCTGAGCTACACAGTGAGACCACTGCTCCGAGGGGGCAGGGGCTTCTCTATTGCAGTGTTATTTTCATGGAGATCTTTTTTTTATGGTTCAGCTCGTCATTAATCTTTTTTGAAGCAAATGTTTCTTGGTACATTTTAGATATGCATAATAATCACGTGTATCTTAGGGAATTTGTACCTGTACATGATACGTTTTGCGTCATCTCTCCCCGTCCCCCACTCTCCCTTGACCCCCCTTCTCCTCCTTATTTACAAATGTTTTGTTTCCATTGTTTTCCTTCTAGTTTTTTTCTTGCCCAATTTATCTCATGTAAGAGTGTGGTCTCAGCGCGTCCTCCAGCTGGAAATGCCTCAAGCTTCTCCTACTTTGAGGCAGCATAGCATGTTCTCCTGTGTCTCTACCTCGGTGGCCCCTTTTCCTGATCTTTCCCTCAGTAAATGGATGAACTTGTCCCTCCGTGGTCCTTAGGAACAGCTACTTCCCTCCTCGAGGTCTCAAGCCTTTTTGCTTTGCTTTTTTTTTGAGGCAGGGTCTCGCTTTATAGTTCAGGCTGGCCCCGAGCTCAGCCTCAAACTCACATCACAGCAGTCCTCCTGCCTCTGCCTCCCGAGTGCTGGGATGACAGGCGTGAGCCACCAAGCCTGGCACTGTGGTATGTGGTACTGGTTGCTGCTGGGTGTGGGTCTCCACACCCAGTATTGTTATGTAGTCACTGGGGGATCAAACCCGGCTCCTTGAGTTTGCAAGACAGGCGCTGGCTCCACTGAGCTAAATTCTCGGCCCCTGCTTTGCGGGTTTTTGAGACAGGGTCTCTCTGTGTAGCCCAGGCTGGCCTTGAACTCACAGCCATGCTCCTGCCTCAGCCTCCTTTCAGCCTTTGAACTGTGCCTATTATATACATGTCTGAGAGGCAGGCTTCTTTGTTTGTTTGTGGTACTGAGAACTGAACCCAGGGCCTTTACACAGAGCCACATCCCCAGCCCTGTTTTATTTTTATTTTAAGATCCCAGCATGTTGGCACAGTTGGGTAGCTGAGGCAGAAGGATGGAAGAGAGGTTAAGGCCAGCCTTAGGCTATATAATGAGTTCAACGCCAGTCTGAATTACACAGTGAGACTTCATATAAAAATTTTTTAAATTAAAAATGTTATCTGGATTATAGATATTCCTCATTTAATGACCTTTTAGCAACTGCTTGGACTTCTGACAACGGGGCAGCGCTCAGACTTATGACCAGCCCTTTTTTTTTCTTTTGTTCCGTTCTGTATATCTTGTTTATAGAGCCTCACTGTCTCCCCCACCACAGCAGGGATCAGAGTCAGGACCTTGCACTTGTCAGGCAGGTGTAGCACCACTGAGCTGCATCCCTGGCCCCCCAGTCTCTTTCTCGTACAGTCCACCTCATTTACACAGCCCCATCATTTCTGCTGACTGTTCTGTACTGTACAGTTCCATGGCTGTATGTTCTGTTTGCATCACAGTACTGCCTGTTAGAGTCGTGCAAAGAAGAGCAAAGTCAGCAAGGTGGAGCTCACCTTGACTGTTGCTTTGCTCTTTGACTATTTCATTTCTTTGCTGGTAATATACACACTATGCACAGCTCCTCATTTAGCCATTAATTCATTTAACAACCTAATAGTGGCAATAAATCTCAGTCATTAAGTGAGGAGGGTCTTTTTTTTTTTTTTTTTGATAGAGTCTCACTTTGTAGTCCAGGTTGGGCTTGAATTCATGGTGATCCTCCTGCTTCAGCCTCCCAAATGCTAGGATTAGAGATGTGTGCCATCATGCTCCACAACCTTTTAAAATTTCTAAGCACACTTTGATAATAAGTATGTGTGAATGTGGTTACTTACCATATGTGATCAAATTATATTTTTATAATTTATAATACAATATTTATAGCATGTATTTGTTATATGTATTATAATCAATTAATATCATTTATTTATTTTAATTTTATAAAATTAAAATGTTCATTATAGCTGAGCATAATGGCATAGGCCTGGGCTCCATAGTGAGTTCAAGGCCAGTCTGAATTTTATAGTGACACTCTGTCTCAAACAACCAAAAAAAGCAAATAGAGTAGAATAAAATAAAAACTGTGGTGCATACCTGCCATCCGAGCACTCAGAGGCTGAGACAGGAGGATCACTGCAAGTTCGAGGTTGGCCTGGACTACATAGTGAGCTCAAGCCCAGCCTGAACTTCACAGCAAGACCCTGTCTTGTGGCTCAGTGCAAAGGCCCCGGGCTCCACCCCCAGTAAGATAATGATAATTATTATTATATACTCTGTGTTTATTTAAGGCGTGAAGCGTGGTGCGGAGCAGCACAGAGTTCACACCATTCTGGACTGCGAGTGTGAGTGCAGCCACGGTTCACACATGTGTGTAATACGTACGGAGACACATCTTGGTCAGTGGCAACCACCCATGATCGCGTGTACCACGCAGCCCAGGGTGAGGTGGACGGAGTCACGCGGGCCCCTGTGACCACACCAGGACAAATCACCCACACAACTTCCGCATAGTGGGTCCTGGCCGAGCGGCTCAGGGCCAGCCCAGTTTAGTAGCTCCCAGGAGAGAATCCGGCCTTGCCCTGTGGCTGCCCCTGGGGAGCCGCACAAGGGCCACACGTTCCAGATGCTCTGTCACTCTGTGGGGATGAACTTTCCCAGAGCAGGCGAGGTGTGGTGGCACAGGCCTGTCACCACAGCATTCAGGAGGCTGAGGCAGGAGGATCCCACAGGTTCAAGGACAGCCCGAATTACGTAGGCAAGACACTGTCTAAAACAACCGAATGGAAACAAAAATCTCCGAAAAACCAGCAAAACCTAAAAACCTCCGAGAGGCCCTGCCTGCCTTGCAGAGGCCCCTCCAGGTGTGCGGAGGCTGCTTGCCGCCCTGGGCCCCGCAGGTCGCAGCAGCTCAAGCATCATTCCCCAGGGAAGCCCACCGCAGGGCCTCCTCTCTCTCCTGTTCTTCAGGACACAGCAGCTCTTTCACTTTGTCTGGTTTTGCCTCTTCGGTTTGGTTCGGTTTGTGACTAGGAACCGAACCCAAGGCTTCCACGCTGCGCCACATCCCCAGCCCCTCCTTTTCTTCTTTTTTTTAAAATTCTTTTTATTTTGAGACAAGTTCCCCCTAAATTGTTCTCCTCAGGCTCAGCTCCAGCTTGCAATCCTCTAGGCTCAGCCTCCTAAGTGTTGGAATCTCAGGCCTGCACCACCACACCCTGCACGGTCTGTGTGCTGTTCTACTGTTCACTCAGCAAATTGTCTTTCATTTTGCTTTTTGAGACAGAATCTTGGTATGCAAATTCAGGCTGGTCTTGAATTTGTGGGATCCTCCTGCCTCGGCCTCCCCGGTGCTGGCGTGCAACACCAGGCCTGGCTCCTTCTGTAGATGTTTTCTGAGGGCCTCTCCTACTCGGAGACTCACGGATGCAGCAAGAACTGCAACACACAGGGGCTGGGTGTGCCTCGGGGGCGGACGACTCGCACACAGGGGCCAGGCTCCACTACTAAGACAAGAAGGAAAACACAGGTGCTTTCACAGACTTTTGAGAATGATTAGAGAAATATGACAGAGCTGTTGACAGTCCTGGGCAGCCAGGGAAG
The DNA here is from genome assembly GCA_004026965.1 of Petromus typicus. Lineage (NCBI taxonomy): Eukaryota > Metazoa > Chordata > Mammalia > Rodentia > Petromuridae > Petromus > Petromus typicus. The sequence goes on from PVIR01027042.1 coordinate 5,425, forward strand.
GACCTGGGTAAATAAACTGCATTAGGAGCCAGAGCCGAGACCTCTGGCCCAAGAGTCACTTCATCCTGGGGGAGCACAGAGGGCCTGTGGAGCTGGACAGGAGTGACCATGGGAGCAGGAGACCAGGGGAAAGCTCGCGCTGGAGTTAGAGAAACAAGCCACATGCAGTGCTATCTGTAGTCTTGACTTTTCAGGAGGCAGAGGCAGGAAGATCTCTCGAATCTAAAAGTCTGAGACCAGCCTAGGCAATGTAGAGAGACTCCCATCTCCAAAATGGCAGGGCACAGTGGCACACACCTGTAATCCCAGCACTGTGGGAGACTAAGGCAGGAGAGTTGCAAACTCAACCCCATCGATGCAAAGGAGCAACTTAGTGAGACCTTGTCTCAAAACGAAAAGTAGAAAGGACTGAGGACGTCGCTCACTGAGCAGGCTACGATGATCCCCAACACCACCACAAAACAAACCCAACAGCTTCTGGGTCGTCTTTCATCGTTGATCGTGCAGAATGTGGAAAGTTGTGATGCACTGCAGTAGGCGGCTGGTACACAGCCGGGCTCTGTGCAGGTCCCTGAACCCTCAGCACAGCCTCGGAAGGTGGAGACTGCGCCACCGAGCCCCTTTTTGGTTGTGTTCCTTGAGAGGATCTGACTGGATCCTCCTGTCTCAGCCTCCTGGGAAGCCTAGATTCTGAGCCCGTGCTGAGTCTGTGCTTGTCTGAAATGAAGTGGCTCCTGGGGACTTATCTACACCTTGGGCCTCCAGGGAGTGGTGGGGACCAGACCTCGGCCAAGTGCAGTGACAACCAAAGTTCCCCAGAGCCGTTGTTGACTTTCTCTGGGCTTGGAAGCAAGGGACACGATGACCTCTATCTCCCCTTGGGCATTGCCAGTGAGCCTAGCACCAGCCCCTGCTCTGGGGAATCCTGACAAATGAGGCTTCATGGCCCAAGAGGGAGATCAAGGGACATCTGTGGCCCTGCCAGGCACCAAGCTGGAGCCCTGGGTGCCAGCCTTGCCTGAGCAGGTCCCCACCCCCAGAAAATCACGTCCAGGGGTGGGGACACAGCCCCAGGGCCAGAAGGGAGGCCCCAGGCTCCCAGCTGCACCCAGTGTAACACCTCCTTGGGCTCAGAGAGGCCCAGAAGGACCCAAGGCCTCGAAGAGAAAAGGGTGGGTACAGTCCCTCCCTGAGGCTCCACCTCAGCCTTGGCCCAACTCCCCAGACCACCACCCCCAGCCGCTCTCCTCAGAGCCGAGAAGGCAGCCCACGCCTATCCTCCCAGGATTTGGGAGGCTGAGGCAGGGAGATCACAAGTTATTGCCCAGCTCGGGTAATTTAATCGACTCACAGTAAAGAATTAAAAGGCCCTGGTGGATCAGTGCCCTTCTCAGAACTGGAAGAGATCCCCGCTCGCCAGCCTCCTCCCTGCAGCCCTCTGGGCTGCAGCTTCTGACCCGGGGAAGCGGAGCCTCCAGGTGCAGTGGGGCCTCCAGTGACCGGCCCAGTCACCAGCCCAGTGACCCCGCTCATCCTGACCCGGCCCCGGGGCCGCTGCCCATATCTCGTCCCTCTGGCCACAGCAGCCGAGACCCCCGGTCCTCCCTGTCTGTCCATTCTGTGACTGCTACTGATGCTACTGATTCGATTAGGGAATACTGATCGGGGTCGGTGGGCTTTAAAGTCGCAGCCACCATACAACAAGCCCGGCTCTCCCCTCCCTCCTCTCTCCCCGCTCTCTCAATGGACACTCACCTCCCTGCAGAGGGACAGGCCTCTCCCAGTGGCCCAGGGCCGACAGTCACTAGCGGCGGCGGAGGCTGAGGGAAACAGCCCCTTCGCAGGGGGCGATTTTAAGCCCAGGCCGCGGTGATGTCACCCTGTGGCCTGGATCGGGAGGGTAATCCCGGCCAGTGGGGGGCTGGCTGGGCAGCAGGAGGTGACATTGGCTGGGGGGCGCCCATCTGCTTAATCTCCTCTCCCTCCTCCGTGGCACCGGGCGATTAGTGTTGACAGGCAAGGGCGGCCACCTGTCAGGGAAGCCCCTTCCGGGGTCCCACTGCAGCCTCCGCCTGGCATGGTCCCAGAGACGGGAGAAGCGGCAGGTGCCCGAGTCATGGGGGACCGAGGGGGACAGAGCTTCCTGGTCGTGCTCTCTCCCCCACTGTCGGCCTCACTGTGCTGCCCCGTGCCTCAGTTTCTCTTTCTCCTCCCCCACTTTGGTCTTACCTCCAAGTCTTTCGACACCGACTCCCCACCTCCTCTCCCTCCCTCAGCACAGTGGTCTTTGTCCCGGGCGTCTGCGCTTCCATTCCTCTGTCCCTGCCGACCCTCTATTCCACTAATTGGACCTCTCCCTCCTGTCCCAGTGTCCCTCTGTGTGTCTGTCTGTGTCCCTGTGCCTCTCCTATCAGAGCTTCGCTCCGCTGTCCTTCTGTCTGTCCAGTCCCATCTGGGGTTCTGTCCCGGTGACCCCACTCGGCTCCCCTACCCCCGGGGGGGGCAGGTCACCAGTCCCATCCCCCCTGCAGGGAGATCAGGGGGTCTCTGATCAGGTGATCCGTCTGTACTCATTAGCCTCAAGGCCCGGAGATGGTGAGAGAGGGCGGCATGAGCAGGCCCCGGAGAGGCAGGAGGCGCTGTCAGGGGGCCAGAGGAGGCGGCCGGGCCTCTGGTCTAGGTCGATTCCTCTTTGCTACTGTTTCCCCTGGGGTCGATGAGATTGCTCCAAATCCATACTTCCTCTTCTGAGCTAGATCTGCAGGGAAAATTGTTGTTTTTGAGGGATTTTTGTTGTTGTTGCAGTACCAGGGACTGAACTCATGACCCTGTACTTGCAAGGCAGGCAGCAGCACCACTGAGCTACATCCCTGGCCCCGGGGGAAATTGTTTTGGTTGGTGTTTTCAGGGGAGGAGCCATGGAAGGGTCTCACTGTACAGCCCACGCTGGCCTCAGACACACAGGCGCCAGGATTATGCCCGTGCTGGCTGGCAGGGTTTTTCTTTCTCATCTCTGCTCTGTGGCTCCAGCAGAAACTGGGTTTCCAGCCTCATCCCCAAACCCCTTCTTTCCTCTCTCTGCCCCCCAGTCTGTCTAATTCATGCACACGTCCTGCCACGTTCTCCTGCAGATAATTATCCAACAAAAAACTTGACAGCGCTGCTCGGAGAAGTTAAAGAGGCCCAAGTCCACAGTGAATGATTTCATGGTCATGGATAAGGGGCTCGATGTTGCTAGAACCCCAACTCTCAGAGCAGCCTTTGCACAGTCCCGGCTGCTGCAGTGCACACACTTGTCTTTCTCCTACTCGGGAGGCTGAGGCAGGAGGATAACAAGTCCAAGCCTGGCCTAGGCAACTTAAGAGACCCTGTCTGGAAATCAAGCATAAAAGTAGTGGGGCATGAACCCCAAAACACCCTCGAGTTCCCTCCCCAGGACCAAAAATTCCAAGGAGTAAAATTAATTTTTTTTTTTTTAAAGCCAAGCTGATCCTGAAGTTTCGATGGAGGTAAAAGGGTTTAGAGTAATGAAAGGAGCGTCTGAGACCTTGTGCCACTGGGCCGTAAGGATTATTGTCATGCTAGTGATCAAGACAGACTGCGACTGCCCAAGGATGACAAAGAGGTCAGTGGGCCCGAACGGGCAGCTCGGAGACTTACGTCCAACTGAATTAGGGCCACAGTGCTGACCAGCAGGGCCGGGGATTAGAGCCGGGCACCCAGGTGGACCCAGCGGAGCTATAAACATCGGGGAAAACACTTATTAGCTCACTGGTTAAATGAAGACAGAAACACAAAAGGGGCCCTTGGCGTTGTCAAGCAGCACAAAGGGTCAGAGGTGGTGGTCCCCCCTATAATCCCCGCACTCTGGGAGGCTGAGGCAGGAGGACATGGGGTACCAGGCCCTGCTCCTCCAGAATTTGCAAATGCAGAATCCTGAACCAACCAAGGAAGATGTTAATGTAAAAAGAAAGAACCCCTGGGCAGAGACAGCAGGCAGAAGACCCAGCTTTTGTCCTTGACCCCAAGTCACCCCCTTTGAGAGTGCCCTGGCCCCCAGGAGCACCTCCTTACAGGCCCAGGCAGACTGGCTCAACCCTGAGAAAGCCAGAGCCACACCCTGCAGGAGGAGAGCTGAGAAAAGACCCTCCCTCCGCTGGCTGAGTCACAGAGCGGGAGCTCAGGCCAGACACACCTTTAGTCCGAGGTTGGGAGGCTGAGGCAGGAGGATCAAATTCAAGGCCAGCCTGGGCCAGGAGCAAGATCTGGACTCTAAACCAGAGGAGGGAAGGATCCCTTCCTTATCAGAACACTTCCAGCGATTCCTCTCACCTGCTGTCCTGCTGAGGGGATCCCAGAGGGCCCCTCGCCTTCCTGGGAATTTGGGGGTTTGTCTGGAGACGAACTTCCAGGAATTCTTCATCAGCTAGCAGCCCTCAGGGGTCTGTGGCCCCTGAATCTCCACCATCCCAGAGAGAAACAGGAGGAAGGTGTGGGGGAGGGGGCTGGATCTCTTGCTTGTAAATCTAACAAATCAATGAAATAGAGTAGGAAAGAGAACATGAATATTCTTCAGAAACCTGAGACAGTTTTGCTGGCTGGCTATTTTTATTGTTTTGTTTGAGGGGTGTTGTTTTGGGAAGGTGTCTTCTTTTTCATTTTATCTTTTTGTCTTGTCCACCCCTCTCGATATGTTTACTTTGAGTCAGGATCTCAATAAACAGCCCAGGCCAAGCTCAAATTAGGGATCCTCCTGCCTCAGCCTCCCAGAGTAGTGGTGCTATTAATTTAAATATGTTCTATATGTATGATTAATGTCCTGTGTGATTAGTAAATGCATATTTTTTTCAAAATAAAAAGTGTTCCCAAGCCAGCATTTGTGGAAAAACTACAAACTCAGTCATTTAATGCACTCTTAGAAATGTTGAATTTAGCTGGGTGTGGTGGCACACACCTGTAATCCCAGCACAGAAGGCTAGAGCAGGAGGATCACCCCAGTCTGAGGCCAGTCTAGGCTCCATAGTAAGGTCAAGGCCATCCATAGAACTACACAGAAAGACTCTGTTTCACAACAAAATTGCTACACTGGCTGGGGATTTAGTTCAGTGGTTCTAGTGTCTGCCTGGCAGTCACAAGGTCCCAAGTTTGATCTTTGAACCACATCCCACAGTGTCGGGCGTGGCGGCTCACACCTGTAATCCCTGCACTCGGAGGCAGAGGCAGGAGGACTGCCAAGAGCTCAAGGCCTGCCTGAACTGTCTAGTGAGCTCAGGGCCAGCCTGAACTGCCACGCCCCCGCCAAATAAGGCGTGACAAAATAGGGACTGGGGTCCCGGGCAGAAGACCCCTGTGCTTGAGGCTTGAGGCTCCCCAGGCCTAGAGCCTGAGTTGAGTATGCTTCGCCAGGAGGGGATCCTCAGGTGATAAGGATCCAGCAAAGGGAAACCCGGGTCCCAGGTGAAAGCTGGGGTGGTTCACCGCCTCCCAGGTGGACCGCAGCAGTGCCCCCGTGCTGGACAGCAGGCCAGTCGGCCTAAGAAGGACCCGGGAGCCCCTGGGTGCCACGGGGACCCCACAGAGCCATCTTCCCTAGGCCATAGCCCAGAGGAGGGGACCGAGGCTGGCTTGGGCACTCAGCCCAGGCCCAGGGGCTGCTCAGTGAGGCAGGATGCTGCAGGTGACAGGCAGGGGTGGGGCTGCGGGAGGGCGTGGCGGGCGGGTCCCGTGGGTGGGCAGAGCAGGAGGGATTTAAGGCCAGGGCCTGGCAGAGCATCCCAGCGCAGAGCAGAGCAGGAGGCAAGATGGAGAACTCCGATGGGTCCCTGGGTGAGCTGGGCACAAGCCCAGGCTCGGCTGGTGGGAGTAACATCCGGGGACTAAGGCAGGGAGCCCAGCCGGGACTGGAAGCTGAGCTTGTCGGGGACCTGAGGCCTACAGAGCACTGAGGGCCTTGTGGGTTGGCCTTGGACCTGAAGCTGTGTGTGGAGTGTAGCCCGGGCCAGACTTTGGTGGCTGAGCAAGTGTCGGGGTCCCTGGCGGCCCTGGGGGGTGGGGAGAAGGACTGGGAGGGGCTGAACGGGCTGCCGCAGGGCAGGCTGGGCAGGCAGAAGCTCTGCAGGCTTCCCGGCCGAGGGTCTGGACGCTCATTTCCCAGATGTGGCCCTTCAGGCCCTGGGTGCAGGGCAGGCTGGGAGGTGGGGAGCAGGGTCTGAGCTGGGCTGGTCCAGGTGCCACACCCAGGGCTGCGACTCCTCCTGGCCGGGCCCCCTGTACTGTGGCCTACATGGTTTCACAGGTTCCCGCTGGCTGCCAGCCAAATCAAAGGAAGCTATATATCTGAGTAAAAGGAAAAAGGATTTATTCAAAGCCAGCTCCAAGGAGCAGAGGTAGCTATGTGCCTGAAATCACCATCTCCTGGTGTGCAGTGGTGAGGGGCCCCTTCTAGCAAGGAGTAGAGGCAGGAGAGACCAGAGAGGCAACATGGATCATCTTGAGCCCACTGATGTCTTCCTTGCTTATTTTCTTTTATGCTTAAAAATATTGGTAATTTTTGGGTGGGGAATTTAGCTCAGTGGTTCAGCCGCCTGCCTTGCAAGCACAAGGGCCCTGGCTTCAGTCCTAGTCACTACATACAACAGTGCCAGGTAGGGAGACTCACACCCACCAGCACTCAGTACCACATACCACAGTGTGAGGTGTGGTGGCTCCCGCCTGTAATCCCAGCACTCCGGGAGGCAGAGGCAGGAGGACTGCTGTGAGCTCAAGTTCAAACTCTGGGCCAGCCTGAACTACAAAAAAAAGTGAGACTGTCTCAAAAAAATATATATATATTGGTAACTTTTTAAATTGAGTTTATTGGTACATTTTAAGTATACATTAGTTTTGTTTTTTGAGACAAGGTTTCTGTCTGTAGCCCAGGTGAGTCTTGAGCTGGTGGCAGTGATCTTCCTTCCTCCGCCTCCTGACTGCTCCTAATCATCCTGTTCATGTGGAAAGAACACTGGGCTCCCAGCAGAGACCAGTATCTGCATATGTGTCCAACCTCCTGAGCTGAGAAAGGACGGGGGAGCCATCCAGGCGCTGGGTCTAAGGAAGTTTGGAGAAGACATTTGCCTCAAAAAAAACTTTTTTTCTTTTTCTTTTTTTTCGGGGGAGGGGGAGGAGGGCAGGGTCTGGCTATTCAGTTCTGGCTGGCTGTAAACTCCTGTAATCCCCTGGCTTCAGCCTCCATCCACCCAATCTTTTTCACAATTCCATTTTGGCCCAGTATGGTGGTGCATGCCTGTTTATCCCAGGACTCGGAGGCTGAAGCAGGAGGATTCCAAGTGTGAAGCCAGCCCAGACTATATAGTGAGCTCCAGTCTCAAAAAAAGAGAAACGCAGAAAAAGGTGCATCGTGCAGCTCGGCCTACACCTCCAGGGTCAGTGGAGCTTCTCTGACCCGTTTCCTTCCTTCTCTGTCTCCAGGACGCCCCAGGCCCCATGGCCAAGGACTGCAGCAAGGATCAGCATGAGGCGCTGGAGGCGCATTTCAGATGGACCGGTTCCCGTCTCTGGAGGCCCAGAAAGCGCTGGCTGCCAGGCTCAACCTACAAAAGCTCCAGGTGCAGGTGAGCCTCTTCACCCACCCTCGCTACACCGTTTTTAGTTTTGCTTTGGTTTTTGGAGAAAGGTATTCAAGCTGGCCTCGAACTCACTGCGAAGCCCAATTGGCCAAACATAACAAAACACTAAAAAGCAACGCAGGGACCTGGGTGGACCCTTCTTCCTCTGTTGCGGCATCTAACTGGGTCTGGCTGGAGGGAAAGGCTTGAAGCCTTCTCTGCCTGCACCCCTATTTCCTCCGTGTCCCCTTTGTCCCTCCAGGTGTGGTTTGCCAGGTGCAGAGCCACCTGCCGCCGGTGAGAGCCCACGCCACTGGTGCTGCGTCTACAAGGCCTGCACCTCCAACCGTGCCCTGCCCAGGCCGCCCACTTCCTCCTCTGCTCTGGAGTCCCCAGCTGCCCAGTCCCTGCCCAGCAGAAGGGGCCTCGGCTGGAGGACCAGGGGAGCCCTGGGGCTGCAGCCTCCACCCCAGAGGCCCCAGACACCTCTGGGAACCCCGGATTCCTGGAGGGGGCTGCCCTGGAGGACCAGAAGCAGCCCGACCTGGGCCGGCTGGGCTCCGACTCGTGATGTTCCCGCCCCAGCAGCCCTCAGTGCTGCCACTGCTGCGGCTCCTTCAGTATTGTTTATTTTGTGAGGAGTCTGTCCAAAAGGCCCACGTGGACAGCTCCGAGGTGCAGTCCTCCTGCCTGGCTTCCTAAGGTTGCTGGGGTCTCCACCCACACCACCTTGACGCCTCTTGATTTTGAAAGAAAGGCCTCACTCAAGTGTCCAGGACGGCCAGGTTTGGATCCTCCTGTCCTGCCTCGGGCTCCCCACCATCTCAGCTGACACTTTTGGTGCTTTTGAGTTTTCCTCTCCTTTAAGAAACCTTCCTCATACGGCCTGATGGTGTTCTATAATCTGTATATTCTGCCTCCGGGAGAAGGCGTGGTACATGGGGTGGGCTCCCCTCTGCGATTTCCAACTGAGAATCCACAATCGTCAGAGGTCAAAGCTCCCTCCATGCAGGAGTCTGCGTGCGGGCTCCCCCTCGGGTCTGTGGCTGTCTGTCCTTGCAGCCTGTCACACTGCCTGTCCCTCTGTCCTGTCCTCTGTCCTCTGTCTGTTACTGTGGCCGCCAGGCCGCGTCTCCTCACAGCTGGTCTGACCCCGTCCCGGTCCCCATTTAGCAAATGCTCCAATCCTCTTAGGGCCGCCAGCCTCAGCAGACACCAGAGAATTAGTGGGGATTTGAGGGACACGTGACGGGCTGGGCCACGGCTGCCCCCACGCCTGCCATATAAGCCTCCATTTGCCCAAGTATCGAGTGACAAAACAAGGGTGGAGGGGGGGAAACTGAGGCACCAGTTTCTTCCCTTTCAAAGCCAGAGCAGCTGAGTCCAGAGACTATCACCCTGTGTGATAGTGTCCTGGGGTCCTCGTGTCTGGCCTCCAGGCCTCTAAGGGGCTTCGCAAGCCACAGAGCTGAGCAACTGGCAGTCCGGCCTGAGCCTCCCCAATATGGAGGGTGTAATTATTTTTTACAGTGCTGAGGATTGAACCCAAGCTTATCTCAACTTTTTTTTTTTTTTTTTTTTTTTAAGTTTTTTGAGACAAGATCTCTGCAGTTCAGGCTAGGCTCAGTGTGCAGCCCAGGCTGGCCTCAAACTCCAGCAATCCTCCTGGCTCAGTGTCGCCACCTCATCCACATCACTGTGGCACTTTGACTCTCCAGCCTCACGTCTGCCCTCCTGCTGACTCTGCACCTGTCCCAACCCAGGAGTCAGCCTGGCAGCACCTGCAAAACCTCATTCGGGGCAGGACAGATGGGCCGAGGCCCAGGGCAGATGGTGCTCCACCTTCCTCATGCCTCGAGCAACTTTCCCGCCTCGTGGCTGAGTCTCGAGCAGCCAGTCCCTTGGCTGGTCCGCAGCCGGCTGCGTTCGGCATCTGCTGCCCTTGTGTGTTTTTCTCTTTCAGCAGCACCAGGGCTCCACATCCTTCCCCTGGGCGTGGTGATAGCAGTGAAGGTTTTGGGGTCTGTGTGCCCCAGGCTGCCCTCACAGCCGTCCTCCAGCCTCAGCTTCCAAGTGCTGGGAGCACAGGAGAGCACCAGCAGAAGGGCTCTGTCCAGCACGCGTGGGCATGGCCTCAACTCCTGTGTACATACCTGTGCACATTACGCTCGCGGTAGAAGAGTCCAACACAACCAACCCTGTCGTGTGATCAGTAGATAACAGGCAACCGAGACGCAAGATGGAGGCGATACTTTGTCTACTTCCTCCGGAAAACTCATGATCTCAGGCTAATCACAGGGAAATACCGAATTCCAGAAAAGGACAGTGAAAGCTGAGCGGCACAGGCCTAAAAGTACCAGCATCTGGAGGCTGAAGCAAGATCACACCAGACCATCTCAAAACAAAAGGTCAAAGAAACCCAAATTTAAGTCAGGCGTAGTAGTGCACACCTGTGATCCCAGCACTGGGGAGGCTGAGGCAGGATTGCCATGAGTTCTAGGCCAGCCTGAACCATAGCAGAAGATCCTGTCAAAAAATTAAAAATCTGAATATAATGTACTCTTGTCAGTAAATGGGTCAGTGCTGTGACATGTGTGCCGCTCCAGGGCAGGACAGTAATTAAGCGGGGAGACTGTTGGGGCGACTGAGAGATGTTTCCAGGTCAGTACTCCTGCATACCTAGTCAGTCTTACACAGCATGTGCTTTTTTTGTTGTTAGGTCTTTTTTTCTTGGTTGTTTTTTTTTTGCAAGAGGATCTCACTATGTAGTCCAGGCTGGCTTTAAAAAAAATTAAAAAATGTGTTTAGCTACCAGATAAACACCCTTCACCAAGGAAGGAAGGGGTGACTCTCCAAGGAGCACCCCTCTGTCGCCTCCCTGTGGCCGTCCCAGTCCTGGCGCTGTCCTGGAAAATGGAATGGGCCTGCACCGGAGGTACAGACCCAGACACCCCAGAAGACCCGGATGGGGCCTTGTGGAGCAGAGTCCCCTGCTTAGGTGCAAACTCCATTCTCCCCCTAAGCCTCACCAGAGTCCCTGCAGAAAGTTACAGAAGCTCTGATTTACTGCCCTGAAAACCACTGATTTAAGAATACTTTTTAAAGAATCATGAACCGGAAGTGGTAGTGCACCCCTGTAATCCTAATATAGGAGGCTGAGGCAGGAGAATCCCTTTGAGTTCAAGGCCAGCCTTGGAATATATAGCAAGACCTTGTCTAAAAAAAAAAAAATGGGGCCAGGGAGTTAGCTCAGTGGTTCCGGTCCGGGTTTGATTCCCCGGTAACCACATAACAATACTGGGTGTGGAGACCCACACCCAGCAGCAACCAGTACCACATACCACAGTGCCGGGCGTGGTGGCTCACGCCTGTAATCCCAGCACTCGGGAGGCAGAGGCAGGAGGATTGTGATGTGAGTTTGAGGCTGAGTTCAGGGCCAGCCTGAACCACAAAGCGAGACCGTCTCAAAAAACCTAAAAAAAAATGTAGGGTCCAGGCACCTGGGTCTTGTTCAGTGACCACTGGCTGGACCTGTACCTTTGCAAAATACTGAACTGCTATCAAGCACCTACTAAGCAGCAAAGGGACAGGGACAGGACACACTCCACACAGATTGTACATTCATCCAGCCTTTATTACTGTGAATGTTCCTTCACTGGGATCCACTGCTTCTTTTGGAAACGGGCCCCACCCTGACCCTCAGCTTCCCCGGAGGAGGAAGCCTTCGGCCAGATGTGACCAATTTGGAGGGGGGAACTCATGGGGCATGGGGATGGGGCAGTGCGCTGGGGTGGGTTCCAGAAGACACATGGCCCACAGGGGAGAGGCCAGGGCAGCAACCCTCACCCCACTCAGCATCGCAAGGGCATCGGGGAAAGACCAGGTGTCTGCAGACATTTCGGTCCTTCTCGTCATGAAGCATTGCTGGCGTGGCGGGGTCAAAGTCCTGAGCTGCAGAAAAAGGAAGTTGAGAGGGCAGCCAGCAGGGAGAGGGCAGCATGGGGGCCTGTGTCAAAGGAGAACCAGGAGCCCAGGAGGCACTCCTGCTATCTCAGCACTCAGGAGGCTGAGGCAGGAGGATCTGACGTTCAAGCCCAGCTTCTCCCATTTAGAAGGAACCTCTCTGGGTTTGGCTTGTTCATTTGTTTGTTTTGAGGCACATCCTTAGTATAGTTTAGGCTAAATTTGAATCCACTATGTAGCCCAGACTGGCCTCGAACTCAGTGATCTCTTGCCTCAGCCTCCTGAGTGCTGAGATTACAAACTGTGCTAGCATGCCTGGTGCATGGTAAAATAAGGGGAGGTGGAGGGAGTGATTTAGCATGAAGGGTCTGGGTTCAATCCCTGTTCTGGGGGAAAAAAAAAAATCTAGGAAGTTTAGCTTCAGCTGAAAGCATTTGTAAGCTAGTTTTCTGATGCAAAGCATGCTGGGAGCCCCAGCTTTGGTGTGTTGGGGGGCTGAGCCCAGCTCTGAAGCAGCCTAGCAGGCCAGCCCCTGCTCAATGTGGCAGCGTCCGCGGAACAAAAGCAGGACAGCAAAACAAGATCAGACGGCTCTGGGAAGCACCTAGTCTGAGGGACCCGGAAGCAGATGCCTTAGGCGATGGAAACTGACCCCACACAGAGGACGAGGAGCAGCAAGCACGACTGCCAGGCACACCCTGGCCAGCACAGACCCACACGGGTCTGGGAACAGGGAGTGATTACGGACTCGGCCACGGTCTGGGATCAGGGCATTCTCGGTCCTGGCCGAGTCTGGGGGTCGCCCCAGAGGTCCACAAAGACCTGCACACCTGTCCTTGCCAAAGCAGGTGGCGAAGAAGGGCAGCCCTCCAACTCGAGACTGGCACCAGCTTCCCCAGCTCTCACCTGCCTTCAGGGCGCGCTAGACCTGCACCAAGGCGGCTTTAATGGTGGCCACCAGCTTCCGGAACTTGCTGTCGGTGTCCACGAAGCCATCACCTCTCTGCATGGGGAAAGAGAGGTGGGCTGGGCCCATGCCAGCCCTCAACACACCCCGCACTGTGCGCACAGGGGGACACACGCACCTTCTTGGAGTGAACCAGCTTCCCGGCTACCGTGACCTCAAAGAAGCCGGTGGACTGGGAAGTCCCCTCACCACACTAAGGAGAAAGGGAAGAGGGTGGGGCCCGGTGCCCTCCAGGCCCACCCTCCCCTTCCCAGGGCGTGCCCAACGCCAATGAACCCTTGGCTCATTTCTCCGCAGCCACCGAGCCCCAGGAGTGCCCTTCGGGAGACTCACGATGTCTAGGCATCCGGGGAACTCATCTTCCAGCTTCTCCTTGAGCTGGAGATACTGCGGGGGTGTCAGAGCGGGCACACTTGGCAGCGCTGCCCCCACCATCTGGCCCCGCCGCCCGCCCGGTCCCTGGGCGCCCCCTAGCGGCCACTCCTTACCTTGGGCTTGTAGCCTCAAGAGCCACTGGGGTGCGGGTGGGGAGCAGCGGGCGATGAAGGGCGGGGAGAGAAAAGAGGGGATCAGGGTGGGCAGCCAGGCGGCGACACCCCGCAGAAAGCAGCGCGCACAGGGACGATACGGAGACAGACAGAAACCCCAGCACCTGCCAACTGGGCCGCGTCAGGTTTCCTTTGCTTTCGAGATGGGGTCTTGTTGTCCCGCCCAGGGCCAGGATTACAGGCACGGGGCTGCCAACCCGCTCGTACCTCACGTCTGCCTCAGTTTCCTCACCTGTAAGATGGACAACTCCCCTCCCACAGGCGTTTCAGGGAGCAGATTCAGCCAATGGGTATTTAGAAGCGCCTACAGTCAGGCGCTGGGAACTCGCTGGTTAGGTTGGCAAGGAGAAAATCGTAGTCTTGTTAAGACTCGCCCGACAGCAGGAGGAGCCAAAAATGTTTAGGTGTTAGGTGCTGGCCGCGGTATGCAACAGCCGTAACCGTTAGAACACATCAGTCTGCACTTAGATGAGGAAACTGAGGCCAGAGAAGGGGTGGGCTTGGCAGCAACAGGTACCCACTGGGTTGGGGACAGAATGTTGTTCAAGTTTTTTTTTTTTTTTTTTCGAGACAGGGTCTCACCATGAAGTGCAGCCTGGCCTGTAATTATCTACCTGGCCTTCAAGTCAGAAAGATCAGAAGGCTCTGGCCAGATCCGAGTATCCCGGAAGCCGCCACTGCAGTCGGTATCATAAGTATAAATGAGCAAACCTTTCCTGTAGGTGACTGTCCATATTTTGGGGGGCGGGAGAAGGAGATCAGAAGGATCTGATCCTCCTGCCTCAGCCTCCCCAGTGCTCAGACTACAGGCGTGTGTCGCCACGCCAGGCTTCCTTGAAGATTTCTCCCGCCACAAACAGGACCTCCCCGCCCCCTGCCCCGCGTGCGTCCCCAACAGGAAGCCGCTCAGGACGGGGAGGGGCTGTCGGTGCGGGCGAGAGGCCCCTCCCCCACGGCGCCGTGTGCCTGGGGCGCAGCCACCGAGGAATCCCCTTCTCTGGAGGGCTTCGCGATCCGGCCCCTGCCCCGTTCCCACGTCCGGAGGGGTCGACAGGACGTAGTATGGAGGAACTGGGGGGAAGTCTCACCAATAAACAACTCGAACCGCTAAAGCCATGATGGCGAGCAGCAAGGCCAGCCAGCGGAGAAGCAACGCCTGCTGTGCTTCGGAGTGCACCGGGCATGCGCGGAGCTGGGCCTGACCAAGGCGTGAACCGATGGGGGGGGCGGGGAGGTGCGGTCCGGCAGAGTCCGCTGCGCGTCTCCGCTTTCCCCCTTCCCGAAGTGGTATGGTCGGAGGCGGAGCTTCGCCGCCAGCCTCTGGGCGGGGCCGGAACTGCGGCGAGGGCCGGACCGAGGCCTTGGTGCTAGGCCACCTCCGGGTTGAGAAGCGAGAACCAGAGACCAGGATCCGGAGGCACTGGGGCGGAGATGGAAGACTGCGAGGTCTGGAGAGCTTACAGGCTCACTGCCTCCTAACGCCCGGGCGCCTGATGACCCCGCAGACCCGGTTTCTTTTGTCTTTTGATACAAGGTCTCACTGTGTAGTTTATCTGGCCTTCAAAGTCGCAGCGATCCTCCTGCCACAGCCTCCTGAGTGCTAGCCTGGCAGACCTTTGGGCGCCTTCTTCCTCTCCCCAAGAGGAAGGATTAGTGCAAAGTGTTGAAATTAGGCAGCTGAGTGGGGTTTAGGAGTGACGCCTTTCTCCGACCCTCAGTCTCCTTCCCCCGCCCCCCAAAATATGGACAGTCACCTACAGGAAAGGTTTGCTCATTTATACTTATGATACCGACTGCAGTGGCGGCTTCCGGGATACTCGGATCTGGCAAACGGGAAACAGGGCGCAGAAGTGTTTCACCGGATGAGGTGTGAATCCCAAATACCTTCTTGTGCCTGCAAGAGTCTGGGGCAGGGTGGAAGCAGGGGCAGCTCCCCGAACATTAGCTCTGCCTGAGGCTTCTGCCTGCAGCCTGGCCCCAGTGATGGGCCAGTTAGACCACAGCAGGCCAGAGAGACGAAGGGGTCAAAATGGCAAGCACCGCGGTTAGGAAAGACGTGTGTCAGTCACTGTCAGCTCTGAGACTCACAGTGACCCCACAGCGCCCAAGGGCACCTTAAAAGTACATGCTGTTCCCGTTCTTGGGTCGTTGATTTGATTTATGTGTTTCTGGGTTTTTCTGAGCCAGGGTCTCACTGTGTAGTTTAAACTGGCCTCAAAGTTAGAGATCCTCTTGCCTCAGCCTCCCAAGTGCTGGGATCACAGGCCTGCGCCACCAAACCCCAGTTTTAACTGAATTCATTCATCAAGGGCACAAAGTACCGAGGACCAAGGAACTGAGGGCATCAGAGCCGCTAAGGCCGCCACAAGGACCGTCCCGCACTCTCTCCAGCCCCTGGGCTTTTGCACACCGAGCTGTAAGGCCTGCCTCCCGCTAGTCCTCGGAGACTCCATCAAGGCGCGGGCGCCACCTCGCGTTTCCATGGAAAGGGTGCCCTGCCCGGTCCTCGCTGCCGGCTCGAGGTGCTGTGTGTTTGGCTGGTTTAAGATCGGAGAACAGGTTGAGGCTGGAGGACGAAACCGCGCCAGGACAGCAGCAGGTCAGGGAGAGAAGACCAGCCGCAGCCACCTCGGGCTGCGCTTCCGGCTCTGGGAAGGGGCGGAGCTTGAGCCTGGGAACTGACGGAGGACGCTACGGGCTTCCAACCGCAGGTTAGGCTACCAAGGGGTCTACCTGTTACAGAGAGGGGGCAGGGAGGGAGGGAGATAGGAAGATATTTGAAGTTGGGTGTGGTGGCTGAGCAAGCCTTGCCTCGAGTTCAAGGCCAGACTGGGCTACATAGTGAGAATCTGTCTCTAAAAGCCAAAAAAGAAATGTTTCCCTGAAGGATCTGTGCAGTATTGGCTAAACTCCAAGGCAGAGGGAGGTGGATAGAAGACAGAAGTGTCAAGCCTTATGGGCCAATAACAGGGCGAGTAGCTGCAGGGAGTCTAGAAAAGTTAGAGAAATACATCCGAAAGAGTTGGTGACCTTTTCCGCCAAGGTGGCTCCTGGGCTGAGTTAAGGAGGCGCCTGTGTTTCTAGCACTTGGGAGGCTGAGGCAGGACAATCACAAGCTCCAGTCCGTCCTGGGCAACTTACTGAAACTCTGTCTCAAAGTTTAAAAAATGGTGAAAGCTTCAGGATTTAGATCAATGTGAGGGCCTTTGGTCCATGCTCTGCTACTGCTCATTAAATAAGATTGATTTTGTACAGAAATTATTTCCAATGTGGTGGATATGTTCAACAAAGGTCATATCCCAATAATAAATAAGATAAAAGCACGACTTTTTGTTTTCTTCTGAGGCAGAGAGTGACAGCTGCTTTTGCTGAAAAGCAGTAACTCTTCACTTGGGCCTGTAGTGGCCCAATGAGTCGCTAAAAGCAACAGGAATGTTGGCCCCTCTGCCCCATTTGGTATCTGGCTCCCTTGCGGCCCTTTAAACTTCTTCTCTATGTAGCCACATTCATCACGGGGCATCTGTCTAAAAACTGAGGACAGAAAGGCCAGAGATTTAAACCAGCTGTGGTAGTGCACACCTGTAACCCCAGCACTAGGAGGCCGAGGCAAGAGGACCACAAGTTCAAGGCCAACCTGTCCTACACAGTAAGACCCTGTCTCAAAAGCAACAAAAGTGTCTGTGCTGTTGCCCCAGTTTTAATTTTCACTATCACTGAGGTAAGGTCCCAGGCTGGCTGATGATCCTGTGAATCCTAGCAAAACTCCAAACTTGGGGGACCTGTAAGGACAATGGGTCCCCAAGGTCAGACACAGATGGGACAAGAAGGAAAAAAGTAAAAATCCATAGAGCACAAAGCACTCCTGCATGTCCACTGTCTTGGGCTTGAGGGAGAACGGCTGGTAGTCATTGCTTTATGAAATGAAATACCAGGCATGCTGCCGTATGCTTGTAATCCTGGCACTCAGGAGGCTGAAGCAGGAGGATCACTCTAAATTCAAGGCCAGCCTGAACTACATAACAAGACCCTGTCTCAAATGTATTTTTAAAATAAAGGTTTTGGGGCCAGGGATTTAGCTCAGTGTTTCCGGTACCTGCTTCACAAGCACAAGGTCCTGGGTTCGATCCCTGGAACCAAAAAATAAAGGTTTTTTTTTTTTTTTTTTTTTTTAGGTTTTTGGAGACAGGGTCTCGCTTTGTGGTTCAGGCTGGCCCTGCGCTCAGCCTCCAACTCACATCACAATCCTCCTGCCTCTGCCTCCCGAGTGCTGGGATTACAGGCGTGAGCCACCACGCCCGGCACTGTGGATGTGGTACTGGTTGCTGCTGGGTGTGGGTCACCACACC
>PVIR01027043.1:0-23306 GCA_004026965.1 Petromus typicus
TCTCCAAAAACCTAAAAAAAAAAAAAAAAAGAGTTCGAGACAGGCTGGCAAGGGCCCCACTGTCACTCACAGCTCGAGTCTGGGAGAGTCGTGGGCTCTTCACCAAGCCTTGGCCTTCTCGTCTGTACAGGGAGAGTCATGGGGATGTATTTTGTACTCACCATGCAGGTGTACGTGTGAGTCAGTCATGTGTTGGATGAGGCTGTCTGTCCACAAGGGACCAGCGCCCCGGCCTTCCAGAAGCCGCAGCCTCCACTCTCTAAGGTTGGTCATGCGTGCAGTGTGGCCTTGTGCTGTCTGTCCTTCCTTCACTCCTTCATTTCTCCTTCAAGACTTTCCTCAGACCGCTTCTGTCTTCATATAGCTATTGTAAAGATAATCAATGGCCCTGGTTAAAAAAAAAGAAAAGAAAATCAAAGAAGTCTTTGAAGTAGAAGATGGGTGGGGGAGGACTCCCCACAACCACCTCTCTGATGGCAGCAGAGCTCCTGGATCTGTCCACGTGTCCCCAACAGGTCACCCAGACTGCCCTGAGGGCAGGGTCTGTGCCACTCTGGAAAGTCAGCTGGCATGCACCCTACAGAAGAGGTTAGCAGGGCAGGAAGGAGCTCACACTGCACATCCTCAGGAAACAATGACCCCCAGCAGCCACAGATGGCCACTGTTCCCACATCTGACCTCCTGGGCACCAGTTTCAGGGTGATAGACGTCTTCAAGAAGGAAGGAGCTGGGCCTGGGATATAGTGGTTCCTTTGCCTGTCTTGCAAGCCCAAGGGCCCGGGTTCGATCCCCGGTAACCACATACAATACTGGGCGTGGAGACTCACACTCAGCAGCAACCAGTACCACATACCACAGTGCCGGGTGTGGTGGCTCACGCCTGTAATCCCAGCACTCGGGAGGCAGAGGCAGGAGGATTGCTGTGATGTGAGTTGGAGGCTGAGCTCAGGGCTGGTCTCAACCACAAAGTGAGACTCTGTCTCCAAAAAAAAAGGAAGGAGCTGACCAGGATGTGGTAACAGCTTTTCTTGAAATGTCAATAAATCACAACCTTATGAATCACCAGAATAGATGGTGTCACTTTGTAAACTCTAACCCTCAAAATACACTATCCCCGATAGTATGACATTCCCTCCCCAGGGCATTTCCTGATGCAAGAACCCTGACCCCGTGTGCCCAGATAACTGCAGGTCTTCGCGTGGGGTGGGCCCGGGCTGGGAGAGGGCCATCGGGGGGGGGGGGTCTTCCCATGGAGACCTGGCTTCTGGCCCAGCCACCTCCTCGCTGGCAAGGTGACCTAGGGCACATAGCCAGGGAATCGCAGTTGCGTTCTGCCTACTCTGCGGAAAAGTGTGAGTTACTGCTGCGGTACTGCGTCACGCAGTGTGTTACGTGGCTGCATGAGCACCACCAGCAGGAGGACTAGCTTTGCTCTCGTGGCTGCTCCTGCTGTTAGAGAGGAATCTGCCTCAGCCAGGTGAGGACTGAGGGGCCTTCTTCCCAAAAGACCACTTTGAGACGGTGGCAGTCACTTAGAGCCGGGTGTGGTGTTGCACTGGGGAGGCTGAGGCAGGAGTGACTGGAATGATGTAAGACTTCTGAATGGTATGGGAAAATATTCTAATGCTCAACCGGTAGGTATCTGACACACTGAGTTCGTGTTCCTCAAAATGGAAGAATGAATTCTAAAGAACAGCAGATCTTAAGAGTAGGAAGTCTTTATTTGATGGGAAAGACACAGCTCCTGAGAGGCAGGAGGGCCCTGAAAGTGACCCAGTATCCCCAGATACTGAGGACCCTGCCCCTCAGGAGAAGTTTTATAGAGGACAACAACATGGCTACAGCATGGGTGACAGCTGTGATCAGCAGTAAGACTGTAAGTGTGATCGCTTAGGTAATGCTGATCCATTGGAGAAGCAAGCAGCACAGCAAGTGTACATGGGAAGAACAAAGAACTTCTCAGGAGGGATGAGCCGAGGATCTGGGCCACCCACGAGAGGGGCTGGCGTCTATCCAGACTTCATTAGACCAAGTGTTATCTCTTGACTTACGACCTGCTCATTTCATCTTTATCTGCAGGCCTGGCCAAAACCAGATATGTCTCTGGCCACAGCTATTGTGTATTTTTTACCTTTGACTCGACTCAGTGGCCTAACCCTGCCTGATTGCCTGTAGTATTCCTACCCAACTTAGCTGTCTACAATTAGAAGACTGCACGCTCAAGGCCATCGTAGGCTACATAGAGTTCAGTGCCAGTCTGAACTACTCAGCGAGACCTTCCCTCAAAAAAAGGCCACCTGAGCTCACCTGCATGTGTGACGCTCCCAAGAAGCCCCCAGGTGTCTGCCTCTCTCCAGCCTGGGGCGCACTGTCCACAGGCCCAGAGGATAATCCGACTGCTCTCTCTTTTACAGCTGTCAGGAACAAGCAGGATAGTGTGAATGGAGGGAAAGCTGTAAAGTTTTGTCAGTGATTTTGCTCTTGCTATCAATTATCATCTCAGAAAACCGCTAGGATCAGATAGAACTGTGTCTCCTCACATCTTTCCCTACACTGGGGAAGGCCAAGCACTCTCATTCGCTAATGCCACTGACTAAATTACGCCAAAGCAGATCTCCAGCTCTAGCGGTGCAGCCAAGTGTTGCCCGGACCTTTGCTGGGGGAGGGGGCATCAGCTTACACCTTACTGCCTCCACTCCGCCTCCGAGCCACCTACTCCCACGCCCTGGCCAAGGGCCTCCTGAGATGAATCAACAACTCTGGGGGCACTGAGGTGGCTGAGTAGATTACTTAGTAATTCAAGGTCTTTTTTAATTTTTTCACCCCAAATGGAATCAAATAGCCTGTCTCAGAGGGGGAAAAAAAAAAAAGGCTGCTGCTGAATTTAAATGGGAGGCGTCCTCCCCCTCGTGGGGGTATTCACAGGTCTTGGTCCACTCTATGTGTCTAAGGCACAATCTCCCCCTGGCGGATGGCAGATGCTGGGCCTGGAGGGAGCTCCGATGCGCAGCTTCACCCTCGACCTCATCCCCTTGCTCCAAGGTGGTAGCCTCTTCCTTTCCCTCCTGATCTGAGCTTCTCCCGGAGAGGCTGGGTCACCTTCAGCAGCGTCCCTGAGGCTGGGCACTGGGCAGCCTCACACCTGTCTCAGTTGGGTTCTTCAGTGACAGGCAAAGAAGCTTCTTTGGTTTCTGAAGCCAAAGAAGGAAATTTACCAGAAGGACCGGGCAACTCACAAAGAGAGAAACAAATTTTCCTAGTGCTGGAAAAGCAGGAGTCTGGACAACCTGGGGACTCAGGTGACAGGAGCCATAGTTTTAAGGCTCACATCCTCTCCACGTGTCCTGCAAGTACAGTCAGTGCCAGTCCCACTGTACTATCCTCACTGTGTGATCAGGAACAAATTTCTTACCCTCTCCGGGGCTGGTTTTCCTCTCCACCTTTCACAGCTGTGGATACATAACCCAAATGCCAGCAGCAGACATGCTGTTCTTTGAAATTTAAATGAAATTGGCTGGCACCCCAGATTTCTTGTTAATGGAAATCCAACATCCTCCCCAGGATTTCTGTGAACGTCTGGGTGTGGCTGAACTCAGGGGAACTCTAGTTCTTGTGATGTTTCCGGCTCAGTGTACTTCACGTCCATCCACAGCTGTCTTGGAGCTGACAGAATCTTGACTCAGTCTTTCCTGATTTCCCCTAATCTAGGCTTATGATCTGAAAAAGCCACTGAACATCTCTTCCCTGAAAAATGAACTACTGGGTGATTTCACTCGTTGAAGTTTGTGTGCTGGTGAGGGAACATTAGGGTGGTCCCTGTGACGGGGCAGGTGCCATGTGATGTCAGCCTCTACCTACCCTTTGCCCCACACTACCCCTTCTCTGTTCTGCCCCACCTCCACCCCAAATCTTACATTTCTTATGTCAAGCAATGAAACAGTTGATCACTCATGCTTTCCAAACGAGGCTATTACCTCCCACCTACAAACTGGCTTGTCAGAGTGTTTCCTCAGGCTGGTGCCCTTCTTGAGAAGCACCAGTCATTGGAATAATTGGCCCATGCCCAACACCAAAGATGAGATAGATACAGCAATGCACAGGCCAAGCCTGAACAGTTATTGAGGAGTCTTCCCTCACACAGTGGCTGGAGAAAGCTTCCTGGAACGTGGTGAAGCTCTACTTGCTTGTATTATAAATGTCCTTCTCTCTGAACACTCTGTGACAAGGGCACGACCTCAAAGATTTCCTACTAAACAACTAGTTTGGAGTTCCCAAGGAATACAGTCTCAGGTCGAATTGAGCAAAATATATCTCAGCCAACCCTTTCCACTTTCTAGACCTCTTACTGGAAAATAACTTGGGTAAAGAGAGACGAATCAGTGACTGTCACACCTGTACAGCCAACCCAGCTCAGGATGAGCTCCAGAATCACCCTGGAAACTCCTCCTCGGCTCCAGCCTGAGCTGACCTCTGGGGGCGCACACTGCATGCAGCAGTTTCTTCTGGGTCACACTGTTGATGGTGCAGCTGGGATCTGGGCCTCTCAGAGTCCAAGCTCTTTTTTTAGACAGGGTCTTGCTTTGTAGTTCAGGCTGGCCTTGAGCTCAGTCTCCAACTCATATCACAGCAATCCTCCTGCCTCTGCCTCTGCCTCCTGAGTGCTGGGATTACAGGCGAGAGCCACCACACCGGCACTATGGTATGTGATGCTGGTTGCTGCTGGGGTGAGTCTCCACACCCACTATTGTATGTGGTTACCAGGAGATGGAACCCAGGTCCTTGCACTTGCAAGACAGGTACTGGAACCACTGAGCTAAATCCCCGGTTCAGAGTCCAACCTCTTTACTGGTAAATGGGTACAATATCAAGGGCTCCTAAAACTAGCGGAACAGAATACTTTATAACGGGCAGTAACCGTATCTGCTGTTTGCTCCAGGAGGAAACACAATCATTTTTTCTCAGCTATACAATCAGCCAAGGAGACTTCACTGGAGCAGTGGTAACCAGCACCTCTACTCACTAGCTGGGCACAAATGCCAGCCCCAGCAGCTGCTCTGGCCTGGCCACATCTGGCAGCTGCTGCCTGAGCCCAGCAGAGATGCCAGGGCTGCCCCAGTGCCTAAGGACCTGGAAGGGTGGGCCAGGAAGATACTCATCTGCCATCTGGAGGTTGTCCATGAGCAGCTATGAGGCCAGTCCCTGCCAGGCTGCTGCCCTTGAGGCTGGAGGCTCTCAGACACCAGCTGCCACCCCCCTGGGTGCTGCCAGGCTTTGCCAGGGCCCCTCCGCCTCCACACTCATTGTCCACCCCCCATAGCTTCTCTTTCTCACTTTAATACCCTCCCTTCTTCTACTTTTCTTATTTTTGGGTATTTCTTTTTTTTTTTTTGTCTGTTCCATTCTTGCTGATTTTATCGATAGGATGGTGAGAAATTTTAAGAAAAACAAATTAAACAAGTATAAACCATAGCCCAGTCTTGGTAGTGCATGACTGTGATCCTAGCACTCAGAAGGCTGAAGCAGGAGGATCACCATGAGTTTGAGGCCAGCCTGGACTATTTAGTAAAACCTTGCCACAGAGAAAAGAAAAACTCCTCCCAAAAAATACATAAGCCACAAATGTGAGGAAAAGAAGGAAGCAAAGCTCAATCACTACCTCTCTATCAGAGAAAACCAGGTGAGCATTGGACAACGCCCCACTGAGTTTTCTCCATACATGTCCGTGTACCACATGACCAAGCCATGCCGGGGACAGATAGGAGTCACACATCTTCAGCTACTTCCAGAGACAGGGGTCTGGGAGCAGACAGGAGAAAGACAACTTGTTCCCCGCCTTCGCTTTGAGGGAGGGAAGGAGAGACACATGACCTCATCGCTCCCTGCTCAGAGGTCCCCTCCTGTCCCCTCCATCAGATGGTTCAAGTGTAGGGGCAAAACCAGAGACGCCATGATGAGGGTCCCTGGGATGGCACTGGGACAAGAACTTCATCTGCTCCCTTGCCCTGAGAAGGCTTCCGGAGCAGAAGAGGCCTCTGGGAACAAGGTTGGGCCCTGCGGGCTGACAGCAGAGGCCAGGAGGAAGGGAAGGGAGGGGCAGCTTACACGCATGCGCCTGTGTGCGCGTGTGCATGCGCGTGGATGAGCGGTGGGTGGGTTATGATCCCACCATGGTCTCACGGCCTCCTTCCTCTGACTCCAATCTGCAGTGGTTCCTGTTCTCGGATGGATGGTGACCCTCAGTGCCATACCACGCTGAGCGGCGAGGGCATCAGCGAGAGCCTGTGGAGGTGGGGTCACTGAAGGTTTATAAACTTACACTATTACAAACAATGCATTTCCAAGGTTTCTAAAGCTTCAGACATGTTACAAGAAACTCAAACTAAGGATCAAGGTTGTGAAATTAGATCAGGAGTTCTCCCTCAATCTACCCCCATTCCCCACAGAAGGGCCCATTGAAAACTGGTCAAAATCTTGTTACTCTTGTACACAGATAAACATATGAGCTCATACGAAATCTTATTTGGGGTGTGTGTGTGTGTGTGTTTGTTTGTGTGTGTGTTTGTTTCTATTACTTGGGATTGAACTCAGAGCATCTGCACTGAGCTACACTCTCAGTACTTTATGTTTTTATTTTTACAAGGTCTCATTAAGTTGTCCAAGCTGAGCTCAGACTTGTAATTCTCCTGCTTCAGCCTCCCAAGGTGCTTGGCAGGACTTTTGTTTTCTAACCCACAGAGAAACTTCCTTCGCTTGGTTCTTGCTCTGCCAGACCTCAGGATGCCATCTTCACCAGGTCAGCGTATGGGGAGCTGCCACATCGCAGAAAGTCTGCTTAGAAAAGAGTCTCTGTCGCAGAATGATGACATG
This sequence comes from Petromus typicus, assembly GCA_004026965.1. Classification (NCBI taxonomy): domain Eukaryota; kingdom Metazoa; phylum Chordata; class Mammalia; order Rodentia; family Petromuridae; genus Petromus; species Petromus typicus. The sequence goes on from PVIR01027043.1 coordinate 6,868, forward strand.
ATGCCAGTCTCCAGCCTGTACCAGTGGTGTCAAATACTACACATACTGGCTGCTTCCAGAGTCAGAGCGACCTAGGTCAGAGCCCATCTCCACACAGCCCCACTTTGTGACCTTCAAGAGGTCATATGACCTTGTCCTGCTCTTTGGGGATCAAATGAGAACTGGTATAGAAGGCTCAGCAGAGCGCCTACAGAATACAAGACTTCAAATGGTGAGAGTCTTGACTATCAACTAAAACCCAAATAAGCCAGGCTGGCATGGCTTGGTGGTGGACAGCTTGCCTGGCTGGCACACAGCCTACATGAGGCCCTGGGTTTCTGACCTAGTAGTGAAAAACAAACAAGCAAACAAACCGAAAGCCACAGATATAGCCACACGCACGCACGCACGCACGCACGCACATGCACGCATGCGCACGCACACGACCCTCTGCTCCTCCACAGGGAAGAGGTGTGCGAACTTTTCACCCCGGGAACACCTAGCTTATCTCATTTTCAATATTTCACTCATTTATCAAAAGAGCAAAATCATTTCCTCTTGTTATGCATTCCAAACCCCTCCACTCGGAACAAGGCTGCGATGACCTTTTGCTAAGTCCCCTTGGGCAGCGCACAGTGTCAGGCACCTTGTTTCCTCTCTCTAAAACTCAGAATTAACCTTGTCCAGTGCCTGCCTGAGGTTACTAGAGGCCCAAGTAGAAGATTACCATCACAGTGCCCTCGGACACTCAGTCTGCAGGAGCCCCAGGTACTAGCGGCCGCAACCCCTCCCCGGGGCAGCACCTGGGCTCAGGAGGGACTTGCCGAGTACAAAGGGGACTTCTCCGAAAACAGGAAAATTAAAGCTCAGCTTCTCCAGAATGTCCACCTGGCCGTGTGTCCTCCTCACACTCTCCTCTTCTCCCACTCTTTCCACCTTCCTTCCTTCATCTCTTTCATTCAAGGTACAGCCATCCCGTCACTTTGGAAGGGAAAGTGACACGGGTAGATGACAGCTCCTTGTTTTACCCGCTTTGCCCTGGGATCCATCTCATCTACTGTCTCACTTGACCACTGAAGTGAGGAAAGCGTATACCAGCTCGCCCACTCAAAGGCAGGCTCAGCAAGGTTGTACAATCTCTCCACAGGCAAAAGCTCATTTCAGATAGGGAGGAAGGGAGGGGAGGAAGAGAGAGGAGTGAGAATAAGCATATTTGAAATGCGTGGCACATTTGAGATTATTCCTCTACGCCTTACAATCATAAATCAGTACCTCGTGTTCCTGGAAGGAAAGGGCTCTGAGCGCTTCCTTCTTAAGGCTGCATCCCCCTCTCAACCAGTCACAGTCCAGGGGTTTAAACAAAAGGCCTTGCCCAGAGCTACAGTCCAGGTCCTTTTAATTTTGTGTGTTTGTTTCAAGAGAGGGCACTGCTAAATCATGAATTTACTGACTGGGCTCAAACTTGTGATCCTCCTGCCTCAGCCTCTCACAGCGGGAATCACGGGCCTGCACCACCACACCTAGCTTCAGTATTTTACTAAGCATCTTCTGTGCGTTAGGCCTTGGGTGGGTTGAGCTAGACCTTAGTCCTTTCCTCTCCCTACCACCTTGGCTTCCCTACTCCTGTGCTGCACTTACTTACCCAGTACCCTGCGTGTATGCAGCTTATAGAGGTGCTGGGGGACACCTCTGCCCCCAGAAGCCACAATCTTAGATGCCACACGGTTCATAGAGAGCCTCAGCTGTCAGAAAAGGGATGCACCTGTGATTTTCTTTCCCTTTGGACCAGATTCCAGGGATTCAGCGTGAAACTCCACATTCTCTTTCCCCGCTGTGAGGAAAATCATTTCGCGAGCTAGCCTGCCCTCTGGTGGCCAGAGTTGACACTGTTTCTGTCAGCTCAGGAACCTCAGCTAAATCCCCAGCCCTCAGGAACCTCTTTTCCAGGCTATTTCTGTAGCCCTTGCCCTGGAGGAACAACCTGCTTGAGGCCAGCCCCACCACATCTTTCTGCCTTCTGTCCCCTTGGCCACCAAGTGTAACCCTCACTCAATGCCCTTAAGAGATGGCTCTGTCCTGAAAGCTTTCACGCAGTCCCATCAGCACAGCGTGGTCGATGACACTCGGTAGCTCCCCCTTGCTCTCCCTCGCTGTTTGGCTCAGAGCAGATGCTGCCCAGAGCCTCGGCTCTCCATGGTAGGGGTGAGTGAACCCCAGATAAACCAGGGAAAGCCCTGTGGGGTGGGCCTGGAGGGTGCTGGACACTGAGTTGCCACATGAAACACACGGCAATTCAATTCAATTCAATTTGAATTGTAGTTAAGACAACAAATAACATTGTTCATCTAAGTATATCTCAAACACTGCAGAGAACATATGCTAAAACTTTTCCACTGCTTATCTGAAATACAAATTTAATCTGCTGAATCTGGCAAAACTTGCCGGCTGGAACAGAGCCATCAAGAGCCTATCTGGACACAATGGGGTCAAAGGTAGGGAAGAAGGGCAGCAGGTCCCCAGAGGCTGGCACAGGGGAGGGACAGCAGGAACGCAAACCTCTCACTTACCTGGGCCTCGCACCCACATGGCTGGTGCTGCAGAGATGCAAACGAGGAGGCACCAGCTGTTCACGCTCCTCCCTTCCCTGGCTCTCCCGCCTCGACCTGGAACCGTCCTCCTCCCGATTATCAGCTCTACCTGTTCCCAGGGCAGAAGCTGAGTCTCCTTCCAAGAGGCTTAGAAGCTGTCACTAACTGGTGTAAAAGGAGAGGATTTAAAGAGTGAAGGTCATAACCCTGTAGAGCCTGTGCCTCGTTGGAGCAGTACAGTGTTGGGCTAGTTTTGCAATTTCTCTGTGGGTCAGTTTCTGCATAAGGCCCATTTAAAGTAGCTGAGCGTGTAGCTCCGGGAAGAACTCAGGCGTGACACACAAGGTGCCCCGGGTTCCACCCTCAACACCGGAAATAAAAGCAGCTGTGAAGGGCCTGGAGCAGAGTGTGATGGGTGCCTTACCTTTATCACCCTGGCGAGCACAATACTCGTGAGACAGGAGTCGTCAGCGTGCACGCCACGCCGGTTCTCTCCCACCGTGAGGGCATCTGAAACAAACAGGAGATCATGAGATATTCAGAGATGTCCTCATCCTGGGCGAAGCACAGGCCGCCAGGGCGATGCGGCCCTCGCCGCTCAGTGGAGTCTCCTGGTGCCGCACCGCCAGCCCGGCATCCGCGCTCCTAGCACTATCAGAACCCATTTAGAATGATTTATGGTAACTGCACTGGACGAGAGACCGACGGCTTTTAGTCCTCTTTATTTGGCTGGAAAACATGTGAAGCATGAAGCCGCGTGAGACAATCAACGCCGGCACCATTATGAAACATCCTCGCATTTGGAACCAATTTGGACTGTCGTTTTTGATATCGCAGATTATCCGTCTTCAGAGTCCAAGTCCTCCAGGAAGGGAGGACAGTGAGCAGCGCCAGGCAGCGGGGACGGGCGGCCAGGGGCGCGGAACTGCCTGTGTCCTGTCACCTCCTCTCTACATATGCAGACGCGCCGGTCAGGAAGCCCTGCCTTAGTGTCCCCTCTGGTTCTTGTCTGCAAGAGGCAACAGGACGACTGGAGCTGTGATCTGCCCAGAGCACCACACGACTCTTGGGGCTCGTGTTCACACTGAACCTGGTATTTAATACTGAATATCGCCCGAGTGACACAGCCATGAAATTACAGTAAGTAAGAATTTCAGAAGCTGTGCCTGGATGGTTTAAATAGCTAGATTTAAAAGTAAATAATAATAATAATAATAACAGAATAGATGTTTAATTTTCCACAAGAACAAGTACAACTCATTTATCTACATTTCTTCCACTTTCCACTCAAATGTCTTAGAATAAGATGGGCAGGCTGGACCTGCCCATACCAGAACCTACCAGAAAAACTCTGCCTGAGAAGCGGAAAACAGAGTGACACCTGTCAGGGCTCTGGGCCCCTCCAGCCTCCAGGGCCCTCAGGAAAGATATCTCTAACAGCCAGGGGCACACGACTTCTCTCACCTTCATTTTAATGAGAAAGAATGGTAATGAATAATTACTGGGCCAAGATCCCCAGGCTACCACGGCCTGGCAGGTCCTGTTCCTCTACCTTCTTCTTTGTTTGGGAACTCAGACTGGCCCTAGTGACAGGACAAAGCGGCTTCAGGAGAAACTCTCCACCAATGGAGCCAGGTGCCTTTTGTCTAACAGACACCGAAATACTCCAGAACACCCCTATCACCCATTGACAAGGTTTTGGCTACTTTAACTGCCTTGGAAATTAGACTCCACAATCCCAGCCATTTCACTGAGCACCATCTAAATTTTAATATCCACTGCTAAATTTGGTTTTATTTTGCACAGAGAAAACTCATGGAACAGAAATTGAGGTAAGGATGGAAAATGATTCCAATGTTTGGTGATTTTAGAACCTCCCTCTCTCTCCCCCTGAGCCTCGGCCTCTGCCTCTACCCAGCTGCAGAGGGTCAGGCCGGTGGCTTCAGACCATCTACTCTCTGGTCCTACAAAGGCCAGGGCAGAATGGGTCAGCTCTGAACCAGGAAGTCCTTTGCAGGAGACGCTGTGGAGGGAGAGACCACCAAGCTTCTCCCCTGAGTGAGGGCCCAGGGCCGGGCTGTCCGCCTGCAGATGGCTCTCCGCTTTGGTCAGTGAGTGCTCCGCACAGCAGCGGCCCTGGACCACGGACACCACACATCTCAGGGCCTCTGCACTCTCTTCCTTGCCGCTGCCATTCTTGCCCATGGCTATACATTTGAGGTTGGCCTAAGACCCCAACTGGCATCTTGGCATCACCTTGAGGAGTCAAAGTCTACACACAAACCTGCCGCCTGCTGCCCTACCCAAGCTCCCTGTCTTTCTAGTAAGGGCTCTTCTTTAGCCTTGTGTGACCAAGCTCAGAATGAGAAGTCCCTGGGCTTCTTTAGAGATGCTCCCTTGTCCTTGGTCCATGTAGCACAGACTTCTGGTGCCTGGCCCATGTCCTGTGAGACTGACCGTGTTGTTGGCACTGGCACCATGCCAGCTGCCAGGCTTTACCGGAGGAAACCGGGGAAAGCCATTCTTAGCACGACAGAAAGGAAGCGGGGTGTGGTGGTGCAGATTTGTAATCCCACGGTTTAGGAGGCTGAGGCAGGAGAACTGCTGTGATTCACAGTGAGTCCAAGCCCAGCTTGAATGACAGAGCAAGACTCGGTCTCAACAAACAAACAAACAAACAAGCAAACAAATAAGACAGATGGGAAGAACAGGAAGTTGGAACTGTGCAGTGCAGTCTCCCACTTGCATTGAATGTGTGCCTCTCCCTGTCTACCAATCCCCTCAAGGATTAGGCTATCATGGCTCAAGGGTGAGACCCACTTCAGAGGTGTGTGGGACAGGTATGGCTGCACAGGATCCCACACTCAAAAGGATCCTGATTTGGCTTTTGTGCTCCACCGCCCCTACTCTGAAACTACCTAGAACACACCCCTATTCCTTTTTTTTTCTCAGAGTAGGATACTCCTGCCCGGCCTCTGGAATATCTGGGATTGCAAGCGCATGCATCATGCCCTGCTTTATTTTTAAATTCTTTATGAACAAGAGGCCAGCGAATCCTGAAGTGAGTCCTGCCAAGCCCTCATGGGAAGGCCCTCACGGATGCCTTCCTTCCTTCCTTTCTCTCCTCTCCACTTCTCTGTCACTCTTTCCTGCCTGCAAATATACTGCTCTACCCAAATTCTTGCCTCAGGGTGTGCTCTGAGACCCTTCCGTATACACTTGGGGTGGGGGGGGGGGGGCTGCAGCTTCTCTCCACTGCAGTAGCAGTAGCTCACTGTTGCAATGGGAGGTTTGGACACAGAGACCCAGGATCCTCTTCTACTCTTGGTTATATACAAAAAATTCCATAACAATTTTAAAAACAAAAACTCAATGGCTTCCCATTGCTCTGGGCTGTTTCTTTGTTGTGCTATCTGAGACAGGCTCTCACTAAGTTAGTAAACCGCCCAGGCTGGGCTCACACTTGCAATCCTCTCCTCCATCTTCCAGTGCCGGGACTGCGCTTCCCCCAGGCGTCTGCTCTCACACAGACCCAGTCGCTGAGGCCTGTAAAAGCCTGCACTGTCAGGCAGCCTTGGCCTCTTACCCACTGCCCCAGCCACCTGGCCTTTGCCCTGGGGCCTCTCTGGCCATGACTACTCTGCTTGCTCGCACAGGATTCCTCCCCAACACCTCTTTGCTTGGTTAACCTCTCTCTTTCTTGTTTTTTTTTTTTTTTTTTTTTTCCTGATCTATAAAATAAGGGTTTTCTCACCTAGCATGTTCCAGGAACTGGGGGTCCATTATTTGTAAAAAATTAAAATTAAAATATACAAGGACAAGTAAAAACATTTCCCACCTCCCAGGACTTTCTCATAAGATTGCTGTGAGGGTAAAAGTTCACTTATGAGGCCACTGTTCCATTAACACGATTATTACCATAAAAACAGCACTGTTCCTTCTGCTCTTTGGGTAGAATTGTCAATCCAACAAGCCCTCAGGGGCTGCAGGCTCTCCCTGGGAGAAATGAGGGAAGACAGAGGCCAGGCAGGCTGGGTGTTGCCTAGGGGTAGTGCCACGGGCCACTCAGCTGTGGTGAGAAATGAACCCGAAGATCCGGGCTAACACACAGGGTGACCATCTCATGGGGGCTCCGGGGCCCCCGCTGCGCCTCCATGAATCCGAAGCCTGCCCAGCTGCTTCCATTCAACTGTTGCTGGCTTTGAATTGGATGTGACACAGTGAATCAGGTTCCACCTGCAGTTTTCAGAAATAACTGGGATGCCAAACACTTCCTCTCTGTGACACAGCCGACTTCTGAACCTGCTGTGCGGCGACTTGGCTGTGGTGTCCTTGGCTGCCACCACATGGCAGCTGTTTTAGACATCTGCTAGAGGGAGGAGGGGAGGGTGAGCCCCCATGACCGAACTTCATCTGCTCTGCAGACCTCAGCAAGTGCTAGCTCATTAACTCACCGAAGTGACTCCCTCAGAATGGGGGAGAAGCTTGCTGCCCAGCACACAGCAGGATTCAAAAGGAGTTCTGTCAGATCCTAAAACTAAACTCTTCCCCTCAAAGCCATTTGGTTCCCAAATTCAGAATTCCTGGTCAACATTCTCCTAGCCTTAACTCCAGAAAAATCTGGGATGGGCCTAAGAATTTGTGTTTTAAAAGTTTCCCGTGAAACTCAGCTAAGTTTGAAAACCATTTACAGGAAGCCATTCTTCATTTCTAAACAAGACAACCATGTGACTTTCCATTTGAGACCCTGGCTAGATTTCACCACGCGTTTCAAACAGTAAGCTACCGAGTCTGAGTTTAGTTTGAACCGTGACTGCTCTTACTTCAAATCGGCCTTTCAGATCTCTGCTCCAAGATAGCATTTATTCTATCGCTGCACAGTTGTCATCCCTGTCAGAGTCCTCACACTGTTACCTCCTGGAGCCACAGAATAGGTACGAACTTCACTGCACAGGACCTTTCATATGCATCTCGGCCCAAAGCATGTGTCCAGATAGCAAAGGCATTTTCCTTGTCTTCCTTTCATTTTACAGCAGTCATTTTGGCTCCTGGAGTCCTGTAAGTTCTTTTTGGCAGGAAGACCCGGCCAAGGGCTGCATGACAGATACAGCTCTGTGCTCTCTGCAGATTAATAGACTGGAATCGCTGCAAAGCTTTCTAGAGTGGAGCCTCTGTGCCGTCAGAGCTGAGCCCAAACCAACTTAGGAGAGAAGCTGCTGCTCATGAAGGGAAGATTTACTGAGCTTATAAATGGATTTTTTTTTTTTTACGAACTTCTTGCCCTGCTTCTAATTTCAGAGCTCAAGCATTCTAGATTATGCTCACAGCAAACGACCTTCGCAATTCAAAAACTGAGCTTCTGATCAGAGCCATTTTTACTAAGTTCCAGAGCCTATCTCAACAGTAGCTCATGTCATCTGCACTATATTCCTCTCTATTAAAAGAGAATGATTCTCTTGTATTCCACTACCAACACACAGAAAGCCTTATGGAGTAATAACTAACTTAATAGCTAAAATAAATATTTAAATCCTTTGCAAGAAATCAGTAGTAGCAATATAGTCATACTTAAGCATTTAAAATTAGATTGCTGGGCTGAGGAGTTAGCTCAGTGGTTCCAGCACCTGTCTTGCAAGCGCAAGGACCCAGGTTCGATCCCCAGTAACTACATACCATACTGGGTGTGGAGACTCACGCCCAGCAGCAACCAGTACCATATACCACAGTGCCGGGTGTGGTGGCTCACGCCTGTAATCCCAGCACTCGGGAGGCAGAGGCAGGAGGATTGCAGTGATGTGAGTTTGAGGCTGAGTTTAGGGCCAGCCTGAACCACAAAGCGAGACTCCGTCTCAAAAAAACTAGATTGCCAACTCTCCTAATGAGTCTTTTCTTGAAGAGCTGGCCAGAAAAGATAAAAATACCTCACTTTTGTTTTTTAATCTAAGAAAAGCAGGTAAAATGACAATCTGAGAGATGCCAAAACATTTAACCTCTGAACAGAACTTCCAGCCAATTAACTCTTCATCTACACCATGCCAAGATATCTGTGTGACTGCTTCCTACTAGCTGGAGTTTTTAATAAACCGAAGTGGTTCACCTGGTGGCCACTGAGACTGTGTGTATCAACTTCTGTTGTTGTTGGCTGGACCATGTGTGGCTGTAGGAGTCTGTTCCTTTGTGCAGCTCCTTCGCAACCTGCCTCAAATCTTGCCCTCTGCTGACCCTGGGTAGCCAAAGGCACTCAGATCCCTGGCAAGGGGGAGACTGAGTCACCCTGGATTTTGAGTTATACAGATGCTGAGTGGACACAGAAAGACACCAAGGCAAGAGCAAGGCTGAGTCTGGGTTGGCGCCAACAGGAAGGTCCACAAGAAGGGACATGGTACTGATGTCCTAGGTGAACAGGAGAACAAGTGATAGTCCACGGTGTCTCCAGGGACCGAACCGGCTACATGCGGCATCATCTGTATGGTCCTCCTCTCCTGCTTCTGGCAGAAGACTGCCCCAGCTCACCCTCCGCTTTCTGTTTCTCGGTTTGGGTGGCTTCTCTTGTTAACCTGTGCGCTGGCCTGTGCAGCCTGTCAGTGACAGGTGGTGCCTCCCTCTCCGTTCATTACCCAGACTTGTCCGTTGTCACAGCACAGTCTTGTCCACCTGGACATGTCGTCCTGCCCAGATGACACCCTCAGCTCCTCTAATCCAACCTTTTAACCCAGCATCCTGCACAGACCAGGAGGCTGAGGGATGCAGAGGGTCACCAAGCCACAGGGGACAAGGACTGTAGGGGATTCTTCAAGATGTAAGCAGCTTTGTGGCCTGAGAACTTGTCCAAACATTTGGAAATTGGTGGCTTCTTCTGTCAGACTGTCAAAGGTATCCCCAGATCCTCCTGGAAAGCCCTCCTGTGTGGGGGAACTCTGAAATGACACAACAAATACCTCCAGGGCACATTGAGATTTACTTACCCCGCTGAGCAACCGGGGACTTCTGCAAATCATGTATTCATCAAGTCTGACTATTATTTTTCTGCAGTGTCACTTTTCACATTGTCCAACCATCTCAAGGTCTCAGGGGCAGGCGCTGTCTTGCTGCTGTGTCTGCTGATCGTCCCTACTGGGGGATCCATTGCTGTTTCTCAGGGAGCTCATCTTCTCAAATGTGCATGTCCTGTGAGATTCATAAGGGCAGAGAGCCACACAGCAGGTCTGAATTGTCTCTGCCAAGAACCCCCATATTTCACTTGACTGTGATTACTTTTATGTTAATGGTAATACTCTGTATTGTCATAAGATGGGGCAACAATTTGGTTTTGTATCTTTGTATGGCATCGGTTTCAGGTCTCCCAATGTAGTTCAGACTAGCCTTGAACTCTCTAAGTAGCCTAGGGTGGTCTCGAACTCTTGGTGATTTTCCTGCCTCAGCTTCCCATGTACTGAGATGACAGGTATGTGCCAGCATGCCCAGCCTTCCAGCTTTTTGAGGAGGGGATAACCCTACCTCCCTCTTGGTCTTGACAAGACAGAGCCCCAAACTTACAAGAGTGGGCAGTTTTCTGGCCTCTGGGCTCCAGTTTTGCAGCAATCAGTTCCAGCTCCCTGCTGCCAGAGGTCTGAAGTCTGTGTCCTGCCTGTGGTGGCCACCACACGGCCATCTCATGAAATGGACACATAAGCCACTGAGCAGAGTAGCAGTTTTCATTATTCTAAATATGTGCGGGATGTTTATTATTTGTTCTTAATAGAAAAAATAATATATATTCATTGTAGAAAACATGAAATGTTAATGATACTGAACAGATTAAAAAAAAATACATGGTATTTATACACCGCGGAATACTACTGTGCCATAAAGGATAAATGAGTTATTTATAGGAAAACGGATGCACTTTGAGACAATGTTAGGTATAATAAATCACCACACGAGTTGAAATAGTGCATGATTTCTTTTATGTGTGAAACTGTATGAAATATTGTGTATATGAATTAAATTATAGAGCAAAGGAGCCTGGAATGGTGGCACACACCTGTAATTTTAGTACTCTGGAGTTGAAGCAGGATAGCCTCAAGTTCAAGGCCAGCTTAGGCTACATAGTAAGTTCAAAGCCAGCTTCAAAGTGCCTGTTGAGACCCTAAAGAAAGAAAGAGAGAGAGAGAGAGAGAGAGAGAGAGAAAGGAAGGAAGCAAACAAGGAGATAGATCTTTTGCAAATGGGAAGGAACCAAAAGATGGAGGGAGGGGAGAGAGAGAGGATGAAAAAGATTAAAATATGTTATGTACAGGTACCAGCTCCCCAGGATGTGGTGGTGCATGGCCGTAATCCCAAGCCCTCCAGGATAAGGCGAGAAGATTACTGTGAGTTTGAAGGCAGTCAGGGTAACATAGTGATAGAGGGCCAGTCTGAAGTTTATAGTCAGACCCTATCTAAACAAAACAAAACAAAAAAAAAAAGATGTAAGTAAAATAAATAGCTTATTAACCTCATTCTCCTCTCAAGGACACCCAAGTATTTGTTTCCTTCTGGTCCCTGCTCAGAACTAACACAGTGTGCCCTTACATGAGTGTCTGGGTCTCTGACAATCTGAACATCCCTGGTTTCTTGCAAGGCTTTTACACTGAGCTCTATTTCTAGTCCTTTTTTTCTTTCTTTCTTTTCTTTTCGAGGTACTAGGAATCGAACTTGAGCCCTTGTGCTTCCAAGGTAGATGTGGTACCACTTGCACTAAATCCCTAGCCCCCTTTTTATTTTTTAAGAGGGGCTTACTAAAACCGCTAAATTGCCCACGCTGGGCTGGAACTTGCGACTCTCCCTGCCCCCAGCACTGCTGAGTGCTGAGATGACAGGTGTGTCCCTCACATCCAGCACCTGTCAAGCTTCTAGGTGCTTCTTTCATAAACTCTGTAGCCCTAATGAGAATAGGCATATTGAAAAGTTTTGTTACAAAAATATAGAGGTTTAAAAAATTGATGTTTAAGTAGATAATATGTTTAACCTGACTTAAACATTACACAATATATTCATGTTTTAAATATTACAAATTTTTGTATTAAAATTTAAAATGAAAATCTAAAAAATCATATTCTTCTCATGCAGTTCAAGGTCATTAGTCCTAACATTCATTGCTCACAATCTCACGGTCCTCTAAACTTTGGTGCACAGTTATTTTATTTTTACAAAGTGGAAACTGGGGCTCAGGGTCAAGGGCGTGCCTGTGGCACATGTGCAGTACCTACCTGGTAAGCCCAAGGTCCTGAGCTCAATTTCTGGTACTGAAGGGGAGGAAAAAAAAAAAAGACAGAATCTTCTGCCTCTGATTCAGCTTGCTAGACACTGTCTCTTTTAACCTCATAAAGCAGGACAATAATACTGTTTAAATAGCTGGGTGTAGTGGTGCACAGCTGTAATCCTAGCATTCAAGAAGTTGAGGAGAGAAGACTTCAAGTTTGGGGACAGCCTAAACTACACAGCAAGGCCCTGTCCCCTCCCGTTAGAAAGAGGAAGACCCCTAAGTAAACAGATCCCATGGGAAAATTAAATACAGCATTTCTAATGCACTGTGCATGTGCGTGTGTGTGTGCGTGTGCGTGTGTGTGTGTGTGTGTGTGTGTGTGTGGTGTGTATGCGTGTCACTGCAGATTGAACCCAGGAGTGTCCTAACACTGAGCTACATTCCCAGCCCTTTTCTTATATTTTTCTTTTGAGGCAAGTTCTCTCAGTAAGCAACCCAGGCAGGAACTGAACTTGTAATCTTCCTGTCTCAGCTTCCCTCGGTGTCAGGATTACAGGTGTGTACACTTCACTGTACTTATGGGCTTTTTTTTTTTTAGCAACACGTAGCCAAGAGGGGCTGACTCGCTGGACTAGATACAGGTGGGAAGCAGGGCCGATCCGTCATCCCCAGAGCAGAATCTGCTGCAGCCTGGATCTGGAGGGTTCTCCAAAAGCTTGCATGCTCAAGGCTTGTTCCCAGCCTTGGTAAGTGGTGAGACTCCAACAGGGGCATCTGGGGCTCTTCGACAACTGGATGCATCTATGGGACCTCAGTGCTCTCGGCTACTGTCCTCTTCTTTCTTCTGAGTCACCATGAGATGAACAGGCCTCTCCCTGAGGGTGTTCTGCCATGCTGGGCTCTGCCCAGAGCAATAAGGCAAATTGGCCATGGGATGAAGATTCCACACTGGAGTAAGAATTAACCTTTCTTCTTCATAAGTAGATTATCGCACATGTTTGTTAGAGTATCAGAAAGCTGATTATCACAGGAAACTAAGAAATACTCAGAGAGGAATAATACTGGAGTAGAATAATCTCCCCTATCATGTCTTTCCCTCCCTCCATTATTCCCTACCTCCGTCTCTCCCAGATAAAAGCCAAAGACGTTTTGATTGCAAGCTGGCAGACTCGGGGGTGTGGGGGTAGGAAGAGGTAGAGAGAAAGTAATGATTGTGGAAAAAGGGAGCTGTAACTGTCCTGAGATACCACGTGCAAGGAAATACATTAAAATCCAAGTGGGCCTGTGAGTCCATGTGGAAAAACTGCAGAAGTCCAGGAGGAAATGACTGCAGAAGAGTCTGGGCAGACGAGGCTAATCTGACGACAGTTCCCTCCCAGCCCCAAGCACAGCAGCACAATGACCTTGACTTGCTCTCGGTCCACAATTGTGGGGACCACACCACCAGACCTGAAGGAAGCAGGCAGACCACAGGACGAACAGCTCGTGGGATTCCTGGGAAGCAGCACAAAGGACAAAGCCCAACTTTCTGGGGTTACTGAGGTTCCTAGTCCCAGGACAAAACACAGGCAGGCAGGAGGCTCCATGAGTCCACCAGGCAGATCAAGGGAGGGTCCGAGGCAGAGGTCAGGTGGAATTTCAGAACAATAGGCAAGGTTCTATTCCTTGCACACCGTTACAAAACGTATTTTTTTTTTAAGGTTTTTTGAGACAGGATCTCGCTTTGTGGTTCAGGTTGGCCCTGAGCTCAGCCTCCAACTCACATCACAGCAATCTTCCTGCCTCTGCCTCCCGAGTGCTGGGATGACAGGCATGAGCCACCACACCCGGCACTGTGCTATGTGGTACTGGTTGCTGCTGGGGTGAGTCTCCACACCCAGTATTGTTATGTGGTTACCGGAGATCGAACCCAGGTCCTTGTGCTTGCAAGACAGGCGCTGGAACCACTGAGCTATAGCCCCGGCCCCAAAATGTAAATTGATCTGATTTTGGCCAAGGACAACAGCACTGTGAATCTGAGATCATAAAATACTCTCAGCCACAGACAGCCATGGTCAGTGTGTCTGAAATGAATAATGCATGGTGTTATATGACTTATTGGGAATGAGTGATTTGTTTTATAATATAAAATTGAAAACCTTTTAATATATCTCCCAAGGGCTCATCTGACTTGGAAAATCAAAAAGGGAAATAAGGATATATAAGAGCACAGAAGAAAATAGAAACTATTTCCCTGAATTTTTTTCTAACATGAATTCTGCTTTGGCCAAAGCAGCTAAGCTAGGAAACCAACCTTTTTCTGGTTTTAATTTTTATTAAAATTTGGTAAAAATGGAAAATTGTACAATGAATGTCCTTATGCATGTGTAAAGTAGAGATAGATGTGCTTATATGTGCACAGAAAAATGCTGCGTTGATGCATAAGACCTCATTAACAGAAACTGCTTCCTGGGGATATATAAAGAAAGAATTTTTATCATTCATTTACTGCTTTAATTCAAAAGCAACATAAGCAATTATATACACATACACACACACACACACACACACACACACACACTCACACACACTCACAGAGAGAGAGGCCAAGCCACTTGCAAACCAGAGTTTCTCGAGGACTAGACTGAGGAAGCAACTGAGCACCAAGAGTAGGATGCCACAACTGGGGACCCTCCCCTCCCACAGTCCTGGGTCCAAGTACCTGCTGTCCTGTCTGAGGCTATTCAGCCAGCTATAAGTAGAAGTCATACGCAGTGGGAATTTGTCGCTCACAGTTCTGGAAGCTGGGGTCAAGGCACCGAATTTGGAGTTTAGAGAAAGCCTGTTTCTGATCATGGACAGTGTTTTCTCCCCACGTCCTTGCACGGTGGGAGTGGTGAAGGAGTTCCCTCAGGCTTGTATTGTGACACACTAGCTCCCTCTCAGAAAGAGTCATCTCTCCATACCTGTGACTCACTTGCCTCAACATCCCAGAGTACTGGGATTACCGGCATATGACATTATGCCTGGCCCAATAAAACTGTATTGACCAAACCAGATGGAGGGTAGGATCAGGGCCACAGGCTATGGTTTGCTGACCTCTGGTATGGATTACAACATAATCCTTCATAAAGAGAGCATGTATCATTCTTGAGAAAATCAGGTATGCTGCCAATGGCTATATGTAGGCTTTGGAGGATCAAAGCAAGCTTTCTCCTAACCCTATCCCAAGCAATCTGGTTGCCACTGAAGTCCTTAAATACAGAGCAAGGTTTTGGGGAAAAGAATGTATATATACAGATGATCTGGGATGCATGTGTTTTGTTTCCAAGTCAAAGATGGTGAGTGGAGGTTCTACATCACATGTTTTACCTGCTTAGATCTAGAACACTTTATTTTTTCCTCGTCTAAACATTCGTCCTCAATGTTCTGCTACTTCAATATTGTGTTGTTCCACCTGAGTCTTAAGGCCATTTAATAGTCCTTCTTCCAGAGTTTTGCAGCTACCTGTCATTCTGCTATTTTCGTAACTTCTTAGAACTTTTACCCTTTTTCTGTTTTTGGTACCAGGGATCATAGTCAGGACCTTGCCTTGCAAGGGAGGTGAGGTGCCACTGTGCTAAATCCCCAGCTCTTTGAAACGTTTATAATGTCTCACAAATGCTTGTGTAAACTAGGTTAGTTATCGCCACATTTATTAAGCATCAGAGATCATTCCAAGGGATGAGCCTGCACTGGAATCCTGCAGAGTCACAGCCTGTCACCCTCCCTTCACAAATGGGGACTTTCATGACCATCTCATCCCTTTACATTTCCAGACATTCTACTAGGATTCCTCCAGATGCAAACATCTCACAGTAGACACCAATAAAAACAGAACTCATGTCTTGACAGCTTCCCTACTCTACATGGTCTAATCAGCATTCCCAGGGACTACAGGATCTCAGGTTCACTCTGCCAGTGTCCCAGATATTTATGATAGTGTAAGGAGACACCAAAGGCAAAAACCAGCCAGTACAGGAGGAAAACAAACTGACTACATAGCATTTCTGAATGTGAAGAGAAGAAGGGATGGGATGTAGCTCAGGGGTAGAGCACTTGCCTAGCGCATGCAAGGCCCTGGATTCAATCCTCAGCATTGCAAATATGATAATGAAGTAAATAAAAATAAAAGACACCAAATGAAAACAAGTAAAATAAACTGAGAGAGCAATTGAATATATATGGTCAAAGGTTAATGCCTTTAATTATAAAAAGATCCTTGGAAAGACAAACAACCAAACAGAAAAAACGGGCAGACAACTCAGATAAACAATTATAAAAATAGCTACTAAACTATTTAAGTTACATGAAATTGGGCTGTCGCTTAGCGTAGAGTGCTTGCCTATAAGGGCGAGGCCCTGGGTATGAACCCCAACACTGCAAGAAAAAAGCTATGTTAAAACTATGAAATGTAGGGCCGGGGATTTAGATTGGTGGCTCCAGCACCCACCTTGCAAGCGCAAGGTCCCTAGTTCAATCCCTGATAACCACATACAATAATGCTGGGTGTGGCGACTCCTACAGGAGGATTATTGTGAGTTTGAAACTCATCTGGGCTTCATAGTGAGCTCGGGGGCAGCCTGAACAACAAAGCAAAACACTGTATCCAAAAAAAAAAAAAAAAA
>PVIR01027044.1:0-23267 GCA_004026965.1 Petromus typicus
GTGCCGGGCGTGGTGGCTCACGCCTGTAATCCCAGCACTCGGGAGGCAGAGGCAGGAGGATTGTGATGTGAGTTTGAGGCTGAGCTCAGGGCCAGCCTGAACCACAGAGCGAGACCCTGTCTCCAAAAACCTAAAAAAAAAAAAAAAAAAAAAAAAAAAAAAAAAAAAAAAAAAAAAAAAAAAAAAAAAAAAAAAAAAAAAAAAAAAAAGGTGTTAGAGGTAAAGCAACACATCTCTTATTAAGAAAAACTTATTAGAATTATAGAAGAGTCTTAACATAAAACTCTGAAGGGCAAGAGAGGTTTGGGTGAATTGGTTCAACCCTAAAACAAGACACCTTTCAACACAAACTGATATCCTTGCAAAATTATCTTTCAAAATGGATAGATAAATACAGTATTTCCATGATAAAGAGCACCAAAAGAAGTTCATTACCACAAAAATCAGAATTCTAAAAATTCTCAAGGATATCCAAGAAAGAGACAGTAAAGCTACTGGTGCCAAAAGACTGAATAGGGTGAGTACACCAGGCAGGATGAGCAGTTAAGTAGAAGGGGGAAAAACAATGCAACGACAGTATCTTTTTTAGTAATAATTCTCAGTGTGAATTGTATGAATTCTTCAACCAATACACAGATTGGCAGAATAAATCAAGAAACAGAATCTAACAGTATACCATATAAAAGAAACACATTTGACTGCAAAAGAAATTCAGACTACAAAAAGGAACCCAAAGAATGGAAATCAACATTCCATGCAACAGAAAGCCAAAAACAAGCAAGAGTAGTTACCCTACAGTAAAGAAGAGAAAAGTAGATATTTCCTGTTTTTGAATAAATAGAACTAAAATAGTAAAAATACTCATACTTCCAAAACTGATACAAACTTAGTGCAATCCCAATCAAGATACCAATAGTATCCTTCACAGAACAAAGTGAAAAAATCCCAGAATTCATACAGAGCAACAAAAGAACTAGGATAGCAGAAATCTTCATGGGTAGTAAGCAAAGAAGGAAGTGCCCCAAACCCTGATTTTAAGCTGTATTATGAATCTATGGCACTACAGACAGCATAATACTGACAGAAAAGTAGATATGAGGCTCAATGGGACAGAGTGGAGGATGTAGAAACAGCCTCAAGTACATTATGATATCTAATCTTTGACAAGGGGACCAGAATCAGACACTAGAGGAAAAATAGCCTCTTTAGAAAATGGGTCTGGGAAAACTAGCTGCCCACATGCAGAAGACTAAATCTAGACCCATTTCTCTCACTGTGTACTAAACTAAAATCAAACTGATCAAAGATTTAAATGTTAAAGCAGAGATAATCTTTTGGAAGATAAATTAGGCTTGAATATTTTCTGAACAGAACTTCAGTAACACAAGAAATAGAACTAAGAATCAACAAATGGGGTTAACCACATTAAAAAGCTTCTGCACAGCAAAGGAAACAACCAACAGAGTATGGACAACCAATACAATGGAGAAAAATTTTTCTCAGAGTACTAATATCTAGAATATATAAGGACCTAAAGGAAATTAGACCTCTCCAAAGTAAATACCAATCAAAAAATGGGCAAATGAAATGAATAGATAACTCTAAAAAAAAGAAATGCCGGGCCAGGGATTTAGCTCAGTGGCAATGAGCCTGCTTCCTAAGTGCAAGGCCCTGAGTTTTATCCCTGGTACTGGAAAACAATCAACCAACCAAACAAAAACAACAACAAAATGAAATGCTAATTACTATTAAATAAATGGAAAAAATGCTCAACATCACTGGCCAGTAGAGAAATGTAAATTCAAACGACCCTGAGATACCATCTTACTAAAAAAAAAAATGGCTATCATCAAGAAATCAAATAATAAATGATGGAGAGGCTGTAAGGGAGAAAGTAGCCCTTCTACTACATTGGTAGGAATATAAACAAGTATGTATGGAGAGTCATCAACCTAAAACTAGAAATTCCATTTGATCCAGCTATTCCCCTTATAGGTATCTTCCTGAAAAAGTTAAAAATGTTATATTAACATTTAAAGTTAAACATTAAAGTTAAAGTTATACATTAACACATAAAGTTAAAAATGTTGTGTACTTACTCATTGTGGCACAATTCATGATAACTAAATCTTGGAAATGGCCTGTGTGCTCATTGACAGATGAATGGATAAAGAAAATGCAATATTTACATATAGTGAAATACTACTCTACCATAAAGAAGAATAATCTTAGTATTTGTGGGAACATGGATTCACCTTGAGGATACATGTTAAGTCAAATAAATCAGACACACAAGTTTAAATATCACATGGTTTCTGTTATATGAGAAACTCAAAATATAAATAAAGAACAGACTAAAAGATTTAAAAAATCCTAGATAAAGTATATCAAATGCCTCAGCATGAAGATAAGGTAAAGAAGACAGTAAGAAATCTTTTAAGTATGTTTGAATGTAGAGGAAAGTATAGTCTACTAGGTTCTTCATTGTGGAAAAATACTTCAACATGTTCTTATAGAAGTAAAATTTTCAAAAAATAGAATTAACCATTTCAAAGTGTTTAGTTCAGTAGCATATAGTATGCTCACAATATTGGGCAGTCAAAAAGAATATTTTAAATTTAGGGGCCGGGGAGTTAGCTCTGTGGTTTTGGCGCCTGTCTTGCAAGCGCAAGGACCTGGGTTTGATCCCCGGTAACCACATACCTATACTGGGTGTGGAGACTCACGCCCAGCAGCAACCAGTACCACATACCACAGTGCTGAGCATGGTGGCTCACACCTGTAATCCCAGCACTCGGGAGGCAGAGGCAGGAGGATTGCTGTGATGTGAGTTTGAGGCTGAGCTGAGGGCCAGCCTGAACCACAAAGCGAGACCCTGTCTCAAAAAAGAATATTTTAAATTTCATTTTCACAGATCTGTAAGCACCATTATTTAACAAATACTAATACTGTATAAATCTATAAAGACTTTAGTTATTTCACTAACAAGGCCAAAGGCCCAACACCAAATAGCCATTAAGCGGTCACAGCTCTTTGTTTTTTCTTAAACCAACAAAAGATTCCAAATTCTTTCAGCAAACATCAACAGAGATGAAAGGGGCTGTTAATGTCACCTCAGAGAAAATTGCAAGCTCTCTTTACACATTTTTAATATACCAAAAATGGTCAGTAATCAACAGTGCTTGTAAAGTTTCCTAGACTTGCCAAGAAAAAGGACTTAGAATTTCCATTGTACATTTGATAGGTATAAGTAATATTAGTGAAAAAGATGACTATTACTTTGTGTTTTTTAATACTGTGTAATTTGGTTTTGTAGTACATCCATCAATTAGCAACTGCAAATCAAACATTTGAATATCTAGAAATAGGTAGACAAGTTGTAAATTGGGTTGGCAAAGATATACCAGGCAGGAAATAAGCAAAAGAATATTGGTCTGATTTCATTAATTTAGAAAGATAGACCCCAAAGGAAAGAGTACTTCCAGAGATGAAGAGGGTGGCTTTGCAGTGATGATAAAAGGGTCAATTCTTTAGGAAGACACGGAGCTCTTAAATGCATACCTGTCTAATGAAACACAGAACAACAGTTGAAGCAAAATAGACAGAACCAAGGGAGAAGTAGACAAATTTGCTGTTATGTGCTTGAAAGTTCTTGTAAGGATCTTTGTACTTCTGTATCAGTATCAGTTCTTATTAGTTCTTATCAGTTCTGTATCAGTTCTTCTACTGCCAAAAATAAACTGGGGTTGGAAATGCTGCAGAGAGAGAGGTCCTTGTGACCTTTCCAGCAAGAATCACACCTGTAAGGCTCTTCTCTAAGGGAGAAGAGGGAGTTTATCTCGTGAAATAAGCAAGGAGCCTTTTAGTCTGACATTTCCTGTCGTCCAGCAGTCATGGAAAGGCTCACAAATGTGGAAGGATGGGGATACTCAGCTGTCGGGTATGGTCAGTCGCATTGACCATAAAGCGCCTTCTATTTCCCTTGCTGGAAATGTATTTGCTTACCATGACATAGAAAATGTGGAAAAGCTCAGTTTATTATTTTATACCCCTATGCCCTCCCTGACTCTTTCCTAGTCTTTCCTTTGTTCTTATTGCTGGACCCCAGTTTATGTTCTGAACAGAACATCACATGAGGTTGGGACCTTCATCTGTCAGGACAGTAGAGCTGAGATGAATTGGGACTGTTCTTTAGCAGCTTCTGGAGCCATGGAGGGCCTGTCATTGGCTACAAAGCTTTTCTGGAGGCTGTCCCAGAAACATGTAAGGTGCAAGTCTAGGTCAGTTCTCAGTGCTTCTCCACAGGAGGTAATGATATAGGCTTTCTTGGACGTAAAAGCCAACCATTTAAGGTGGTAAGAGAAGTGGCAGAACTTCTTCTGGTTTACATAATAAAAAAGTAAAATTTCTGAGGAAGAATTGAGGGAGATTAGGAAACACTGAAATTCTTCTGATGGAGGCCAGCCTTGAGAACAACTCATTAGAAATGCTGAGTCTGCAGGCAAAGAACATTCAACTTTGAAAAGGACCTTGTTGAAGTTAAAATAGACTTGTCAGGATAAAATTGAGGGAAGAAAATCTAAATATCTAGACTTTGAATTGGTATGCCTCATTCTAGGGATTCACAGTCACTCGGGAAGCAGAAGCCAACCAGCCCCATGTGACTGGAACCAAAACATCCTTAAAATTACATTAGAATAGCGAAGAGCAACTGATCGCTGCATTAGAGAAAGAAGTGGGTGAATATATTAGTCTAATTCAAATTGCTATAATGGAGTTCCTGACAAAGGCTACTTGAAAAGTGGCACATTGCAGTGGGAGACTATTCTGGAGTGAGTGCTCTTATCCTCAGAAGGAGAAAGAGAGATAGGGGCTGAGACAGAGGCTGAGAGAGAGAGAGAGAGAGAGAGAGAGAGATATAGAGAGAGAGAGAGAAAGAGGCACGCTTCCAATGCCCTGAGAACCACCCAATGCACCCCACCTCCTATAGATTCCACAGCCTCCCAATACTGCCATTTGGCGACCAGACTTTTAACACATTGGGGTGTTGAGGGCACATTAAACTATGGCATCTTCAAGAAATCTTCAAATGACTTTCATAAGAGGATGAGAATGTAAAGAATGAGAAATTGCGGGGCCGGGGATTTAGCTCAATGGTTCCGGCACCTGTCTTGCAAGCGCAAGGACCTGGGTTCCATCTCCGGTAATCACATACCTATACTGGGTGTGGAGACTCACACCCAGCAGCAACCAGTACCACATACCACAGTGCCGGGTGTGGTGGCTCATGCCTGTAATCCCAGCACTCGGGAGGCAGAGGCAGGAGGATTGCTGTGATGAGTTTGAGGCTGAGCTCAGGGCCAGCCTGAACCACAAAGCAAGACCCTGTCTCAAAAAACCTAAAAAAAAAAAAAAAAATGAATCAGAAATTGCACAGGAAAACAAAAGGTTGAGGACTTTAAAGCAGCTCTTCTCACACTTTTTCATTTCAGGATGCTTTTATAATTTTAAAAATTATTGAGAATGTCAAGGGATTTTTGTTTGTGTGGGTTGTATCTATTTAGTATATTAGAAATTAATATAGAGAAATTTGAAGAAAATACTGATTGTTTTTCTCAAAATACTTATATTATCATTTACATTTACTTACTATCAACATCATGAATTTTAAAATGAGTAAAAATTTTTAATGAAAAATAATCACATTTTTTTCAAAACAATATCATTATGTGTTCTATAGTTGTGCAGATTTTTTAAAATCTTGTTTTCTACAAAATTGCTGTACTCTTATACTTGTTCTATACTCAGTATGTTCCAGTATGATGTTTTAGTTCAGTTATATAAGGAAAATCTATCTCATACAAATATCTATTTGAAAAAGAAAAGATATTAACAGTTTTTATAATTATTGAGTTTTTAAGATAATTATGAGTATTCTTTACTACTACTGAAAAATTATCTATTAAATGATAGTTACAGGCTGGCGATTCAGCTCAATGGTGCTGTGCCCACCTCACAAGTGGATGGATATGAGTTCAATCCCCAGTACCACAGTGGGGAGGAAAAAAGGGTAGTTACAATGTGGAATCTGACATTATATCAATGAAGTTTTCATATTTTATTACATTGAAATTGAATGAATCTTTTTGTATGATTTTTACCAGCATGTATTAGATATTTGAAAGTACTAGATCACTAAGTTATTCAAGTTATCCAAATATTGGCATATTTCATTATAAAATATCAAAATATTATATGTGTTAGCAACACCACTGATTTAATCAGAAAGTCTTTAAGTATTGGGAAGCTGTCAGACAGAGAAATTTTTACAACATCAAAATTCATTTCAACATAAAAATTTACTTCAAAAGTTGAATTTTATCATTGGCAAAGACATACTATCAATTTTTACTTAAGTGACAGACTTACTTTATTTTTATGACCGTGTCTGCCAATATCTAAATCTATAGTTTGTCAATTTTTCTTTCAAGTGAGAATAGTTTTCTATGCAAAAGTGGCTAGGTTAGCTTGTAATGCAATCAATTGCCCACATACTTTCCCTCTAGACAATTATTACAGTTAAGTTTGAAATAGAAACATTTTTATGGACTTCTTATTTCATTGTACAAGATATTAGAGAAACATATCAAGAGATTAAAGTTGAAAAAAATTGTTTCTTTTTCTTCTTCATTGAGAACAAAAAGCTGGCTTAGAAAAAGTCCGAGTTTGCAAGGTGAAGATATGACTCTTAGTACTAGTTGCCACTTACACCTTATTCATACTTAAATGTTAGGTTTTACTCATCAATGTTTTTATATTACCTCATACAACTGTCCATTAAAAAAAGGAAATTCTGTCTCCTGAGATAGTCTTGGGAGTCTCACAAATAACTTATGAAATACATTTAAAGAATCAATGTTCTAGATGGGAGAAGCCATGTCTAAGAGACTCAGAGATGAATTGAAAACACAGGAAATTGATAGAAGATGAGGGATGTACACTCTGATATAAAAAATTATTGTGAAAGAAGATACTTGTAGCTCAAACAAAACATGCAAATAAGAGTAATAAGAGAAGCATTCCAACAGGGCTGGCCCACAAGGTCTCCACCCTCATCTACCACATGAACAAGCATTTTGAGAACTTCTCAAATAGTTATATTTTGGTCCATGAATAATTCTATTCTTGAATAATTCAGTTTAACAAAATCTTGCTTCCATTCACAAAGTCTGCATTGAGTGATGAACACAATCACTACCATCTTCTCTGCATAAGGATGAACCTAGCCATTTCCCTTACTGTGACTCATGGTCATTGAGATCTCAACTCTGTAGCTGAGATCATGGCTTGCATACAGACCTATGCAAACTTGCTGACATTTCTTATATCTTTCTCATGCATACAGTATAGTTCAGTATTGTGCGGTCCACAATGGCTCTAAAGAAAGGGCAGAGCAGGTATGGTGGTAAAAAGAATATACAGAACAATAATGAAGTGACAAGAACATGCAGAGTGGTAATGAAAATAACCAGAATGTTCAGAGTGGTAATGAAGTAGCAAAAATATACAGAGGAATAATGAAGGTTAACAACAATGTGTAAAGCAAGAATAATATGAAGAAAATTTTGAAGAAAATAATCTTTGCAAAGAAGAAGGACAATGTAGAAAAACATGAGCATGGTATTCATGTGACTGATCTGGCCTTGGAGTACAAGATGGAGAAGTGTTTGAAGCATGAAGATGCCATCAAAGGAGCTGAGGTAGCAAAAGGAGTAATGATGATAGTCAAACAGAGGACACAAGTGGTGGAAACCTTTTGTTAGTGTGGTTGAAGGAGGAACACCTGATAGGTGATAGTTAGTGAAGGTATGGTCTATGAAAAGGCTAGGAGATTGCACCAAAATTAACTGTAAGAAAACCCATATACAGTTGTAATAAATGATGAATTTAAAGTCAGTAGAGGGTGGTTTGATAAATTTGTCAAGAGAAGAGGCATCCACAGTGTGACAAGAAGTGGTGAGTCTTCCAATTTGGACAAGGCCACTACAAAAGCCTACAACAAAGAATTTGTAGAATTCATGTAGGCAGAAGGACAGATCATTCAACAAGTGATCGGAGGGATCAACAGATGATGAAACAGTGCTCTTCTAGAAGAAGATGGCAAACTGAACTTACATCATACAGGAAGAAAAGATACTGCTGGGGCACAAGCCCAGGAAGGGCAGATTGACCCTTTTGCTATGTCTGAACATAAATACCAATCAAAAGATTAAGTCATTACCATTCTCAGACCCCTCATGCATTCAAGGAACAATATGAACAAGGCCTGACCACCTGTCATGTACAGGGCAGAGGAATAATCTTGGCCCTGAAGGTAATGTTTATGGAATCCCTATATGAGATGTTCATACTCATATCTTTCTGACAACCAGCTTCTTCAATGATGCCTTCTGATGGACAATACATAGGCAGACCCTCCAGCCTTGGTATATGATATGCCTGCTAACTATGACTTTATAAAGGTCAAGTTCATTCCTCCCAGCCTGACACCTGTTCTGTAGCTGTTGGATTCGCAAGTGATCTGCAACACAGAGTTGTACACAGAGACCTTTTCTTTTTCTTCTTCTTCTTTTTTTTAGGTTTTTTGAAACAGGGTCTAGCTTTGTGGTTCAGGCTGGTCCTGAGCTCAGCCTAAAACTCACATCACAGCAATCCTCCTGCCTCTGCCTCCTGAGTGCTGGAATTACAGGTGTGAGCCACCACATCTGGCACTGTGGTATGTGGTACTGGTTGCTGCTGAGCGTGAGTCTCCATGCCAGTATGGTATGTGGTTACCGGGGATCAAACCCAGGTCCTTGTGCTTGCAAGACAGGTGCCGGAACCACTGAGCTAACTCCCCGGCCCTTCACCAGGTGTTTTAATGTCACTGAAGAGATGTCTTTGATTCTGAGAGAGGTCTGGAAGAAACATTTAAATATTCTCCACACATCAACCTCATTGACCAAACTTGGGAAAATGTCATGTACTGGACTTTAAACTCATCCTAGAGGAAACTGGCCAGATTGTGTCATTGAACATGACTTTGAAGGGTCTGACACACAGGTGGTAGAGGAGATTGTGTCCATAGGCAAGAGTATGGGTCTAGATGTTGATGGTACAGACATTCAGGAATTTTTTGAGGACCAAATGGAGGAACTGATTACAAAAGAACTTGCTGAACACCAAATGAGCAGCAGAAAGCACTTGCTGAGAAATAGTCTACTACAAAAGAAGAAGAGGAGGTTAGCAGTGATGTGATAAAATCCACTATGGAAAAATGCCAGGATTTCTTGGAAGAAATTCCCCAATTTAAATCTAATAAATAGAGTGTTGAATCTGATGAATGATAGTGTGGTCTCTCTTTTCTGGCGGGTTATGCAGATCAGGAAAAGAAAAATAAATGTTAAAATTCATATGGAACCAGAGGAAACCCAGATAGCAAAAGCAATTTTGGTAAATAAGAGTAAAGCAGGAGGCCTTCGATACCAGACTTCAAGCTGTACTGTAAAGTGATTGTGATAAAAACAAGAAGGCACCAAAAGCAACCCCTAACAAACATGTGGATCAGTGGAACAGAATAAAAATACAGAAACACTGCTAGACAAATTAACACATTTGATATTGATTGACCTTGGGGTCAAAAGCATATGGTAGAAGAAAGATAGCCTTTCAACAGTGACACGGAGGAAACTGGCTATTTGCAAAAGATTGAAACTGGACCCATATTTCTCACTGAATACTAAATTAAAATCAAAATTGATCAAAGACTTACACATTAAAATGGAAATATTAAACCTAGGTAAAACACTTAAAGACATAGGTGTAGGAAAGGATTTTCTAAACAGGACGTTAATTGATTAAGAAATAACAGCAAGAAGCACAAGTGGGATTGTATCTTCATGATGATTGTGAAATGCATGTACTGCTAATAAAATAAAAATGTAGTGCTCAAATATATGAATGAAAAATGTTCTACATCAGAAGAAAAATTCAAACAAGACACTGACTAAATCTGACTAATTTGCTTGTGAAGGATAGTACCTTTGTCTGCTACCCTTGAAAAAGATAAAGGTCAACAAGAAATGAAGATAATGAGAAAGTCATGAATTGAATAATGTTTCACTCATCAGTCAATATGAACTTTGAAGAAACTAATTTATGTCGCCAAGCTAAATGCTTCTTTATAAACTTTTAAAATAAGTAATTAAATGTGTATATTCAACTAGCTAGAGAAGACAGAGAAGTCATTAACAAACTATGCAGTTTTGCTTTGTTTTTATGAAAACAACACAAGAAAATCTATGTTTTTGTAATCAGAATGCAAATACTAAAATAATATGGAAAAATTTCAGCATAAATTTAAGGCTAACCAGGCCAGGGATTTAGCTCAGTGGTTCTGGTGCCTGTCTTGTAAGCACCAGGGCCTGGGTTTGATCCCAGGTTAACCACATACCATACTGGGTGTGGAGACTCACGCCCAGCAGCAACCAGTACCACATACCACAGTTCTGGGCGTGGTGGCTCACGCCTGTAATCCCAGCACTCGGGAGGCAGGGGCAGGAGGATTGCTGTGATGTGAGTTTTAGGCTGAGCTCAGGGCCAGCCTGAACCACAAAAGTGAGACCCTGTCTCAAAAAAAAAAAAAAAAAAAAAAAAAATTAAGGCTAACCTGTGTCAAGACAATTGTGTAGTTCATTTTCTATTCCTATAGCAAAACACCTATTCTGGGTAACTGTACAGAACAGGGGTTTAATTAATTCATTATTTTTTTTTTTTACTTATTTAACCTAATTCCAGAGGTTTAAGCACATGGAGAAAGCTGTGTTGAGGGCCTGTAGACTATATCATAGCATGGTAGATGGGATCATCATAGGAGCAAATGAAAGAGGGAGAAATCTCATGGTAAATCAGGAGCTAGAAGGATTCAGGGGCCACATTTGTTCTTGAGGGAATCAACAAGGATCTTGCAGAAACTATATCCATACCTTTCAAAGGTGATGTCACCAAAAACCTACTACATTTCATTTAGTATTCCATTATCTCCATTGCACCACACTGGAGCCAAGCTTCTAGCACAGGAACTTTGGGGGCTATGCATAAACTATATTCAAACACTAGCACAATAATGATAAACTTCCCAAGAAATTATTCTATAGAGGGGGAGATAATTTGAGATTTAAAGGAAAAGTTTGATAGCAGATACAGATACCTGCTATGTCCTGAAGAGGTAGATACCAGTAACAAAAGCAGAATAAAAAAACAGATAGAAACTTTAGGATAAGAAATGGAAGAATATATTTGTCTTTTGAAAAACTAGATTAATGCTCTTGATAATAGTGCTTAAACTATATGTGATAGTTTAGGCTGGTCAAAGTAATATCTACCATCTAGGAAAAGAAAGTGTACATGAAGACCAAAAACAAAGGAGATATTAAATTTGAGATTTTACATGATGACCCACAAAATTTGGTAGGATCCAGGCAGTACTCTGGATCATCAGATCACCAGGATAGGAGAATGGGTTGTTTAGGAGATTCAGGGTTCAGTGATCTTCTGCATCATTGAATGTCACCTCCATGGAATGTAGATTCCCAAGTGATATAGTGTTTACAAGCCAACTTTACTGTGGTCCAGTTCTCTGCATGAATACTGGTCTCTGCTTTGGATACTGGTCGTTATTCTAAAGGAGCAAAATTCACAAGCTTTAACTGACCTTCTTTAAAGGAGCAACTTTGCCACATTGTAGAAAATTGAGGCTGCTGGGACACATCCCTAAAGTTCTTTTAGTAAGATGAGGAATTATGATCCATCTTTATTACCTGAAAATGAAATTGAAGTACACTTCAGTCCTCAACCACATTATCCATTTAAAGTTTCCATTCCATTCCATTGAATTTATCCATGAATGCATTTTAGGAAATGAGGACCTTTTTGTGTCTTTCTTTTCCAAGGAATATGTATGATATTTAATATTGCTTTTTATAGATTTTTCTTTGTCTTTTTTTTCCTGCATTGGCTCAGGAATGTCTGTCCATCAAGGGAACTTCTGTCTCATTCTTGCTGTAAAGGAATGAATTACCCAGGGCTGAGTCAGCCTTCAAGAGAGCCCCTTTTTGAAGATCTGAATCAGAGCAACAATACTTCTGTCATTCCTCTCAAACAGTTTTGAATTCTTTTCTACTTTAATAGCTCTTGTTGAAGTGATTGTACATTTGTTCAAATTGAAACTTGATAGAAGTACAATTAGTAGGGTACTATTTTATAAGTGGAGTTTATCTATAAATTAGAATTTTATGAATGAGTTATTTGCATTTTATTATACTCTCTAGGTAGTACAAAATTGGTATTTTGATTTGATTAACTAGTCCACTGTAACGTAAACTATAATAGGCATTTCACATGAGTAGCTTCACACAATTAAAACTTTAAAGGTTTTTCTTTGCTATGTTTTTTATTATAGTAGTGATAAAAGTGTAAAGGTTGTTTGATGTTTACTGAAATAAAATTTCATTTGTGTGACAGAATACCTTTCCAATTCATAGCTGCCACTGAGATGAGTAAATGCCCATGAATCTAAAAAGAGGTGCTGTATCATCCATGCAGACTTACTAAAGAGAACATCCAGACATATATTCTCCCTGATATAGCCCACCACCTACCTATGGTCCTGTGACTGTTAATTGTGATATTTCAGTTTGACTTGAGTAAGGACTGCCTAGTAGATTAGTAAAGTTCTTTTTTTCAGGGGGGCCGGCTCTTGCTTTCTAGTTCAGGCTGGCCCTGAGCTCAGCCTCAAACTCACAGCAATCCTCCCGCCTCCATCTCTCAAGTGCTGGAATTATAGGCATGAGCCATCATGCCTGGCACTGTGGTATGAGGTACTGATTTCTGATGGGTGTGAGTCACCATGCCTGACTTTGTTGGATATGCTTACCAGGGATCAAACCCCAGGACCTTGCACTTGTAAGACTGGCACCAGAACCACTGAGCTAAATCCCTGGACCTCGTTTAGTAAAATTCTTAGTAAAATTGGTGTGTCTGGAGATGATTGACAGGAACCAGCAAACTGAAGGAGGAAGACTCATCCCAGATGTGGATGAGACCAATTAATAGGCTTGTAGCTTGGGTGGAATGAAAAAAGAAAGATGGATTTCCTTTTCTGTTTTGTTTTATTTTGGAGGAGCTCTGGTCTTCACCACTGCCTTTGGACTTTGGTCTTCAGTTCCTGTAACCTTCCACTGCAGACTCTTCAGCCTTTCAGTACAAACTGTGGCTTTTGGATTCTGACTACATCAGAATGTATGTTGTCATTAATGACACTGAAGTGAGCTTCAAGGCTTTTGACTTCAATGGTCACTGGATCATCTAACTTTCCAGCATGAAACAACCATTTTGTATTCTTCTGTCTCTGATCTAGTACATGGCACTGTGACTCTTCGACTTCTTCAGTCCTACCTAATAAATCCTTAGTATAAAGTTATATATAATCATGTTGAATCTGTTCCTTTAAAGAACCCTGACTAGTACAAGGGCCAATGTGTTTAAAGTGTGGGCTTTTGTCTTTGATGCTATTGGGAAAATGGTGAAAACTTTAGGCCCAGTGGAAGGAAGTTAGGTCATTGGGTATGTGTCCTTGAAGATGATTCTAAGTCCCTGTCTCCCTCTTGCATTTCTCCTTGCTTTGTGGCCACAATGAGGTGAACAGGCCTTTTTTATCCTGTACTTCTGCCATAATGTACTGTGCTACAACAAGCCCAAAACAGCAAAGTCATATACCATGGACGAAAACCTATGAAACTGTGATCCAAAATAAATCTTTCCTCTTCATAAGTCACTTATCTCTGGTATTTTGTCACAGTTGGGAAAGCTAATTATCAACTTCCTAAAAGTTCTGCCTATGCCAATGAGGAAGATCAGAAGTTAAAGTCTGTGCGTAAGTAGGGACAATGTTGTGGAAGAATAAAAACAAGAAATGGTGATTTGCTCCAAAAAGATGAAAGAAAAGAGTAACTATTTAGGAATCTGCTTCTTGCAGAGAGCATTGACCCAAAATTTACAGCAGTCTAGTGAAACTTCATCCCTATTACCTCTCTTTCTCTGTTCCCATCCTGAGGAAGAAAGTGAGAAAGGAAGTACATGAGAAATAGATAAAGCTGTCTCCCTGCCTTCCTTCTTCATTCAAGTTTCTAAGCTTATATCAGAGCAAGAATTTTAAATTAAATGAGATTAAGGTTTTGATTCAGATTTTATTAAACATTTGAATACTGCAAAAAGAGACTGTTATTTATTTTTAATACTTTGAAGTGTCTGAAAAGGCTAGAGGATCTGCTTCAAATTTCATACAGTTGAAAGACATTTTAATATTTTATCCTCACCTCCTCTGGATTGTTAAATATACGCATTATGATAAAGATGAATATCTTAGTGCTCTTATCTTCTCTGAGGTAATTTCCTTAAGATAAATGTCCAGATGTAGAACAACTGGTTGAAGGTTGTGAACATCATTACGGCTTTAGATGAGCAATGCTACCTTGACAGCTCATATGCTTACCATATAAACTTCCACAGGCAACAGAAAAAATATCAGTTTCACACAACATTTTATTCTAACTTTACCACCCTTGAGAGATGATGTTTCAATTTAGGGACATAACACTACAGTGTGGAGAAATAGAACACAGTGTTGTGCTCCTAATTTTCCTTTGTTCTGATGACTGTATACTTAGGAAAAAAATCACATATTTATATGGATTTTGTTTTGTTTTTGTATTTATTATATTGTATTTTCCTGTATCAACACACAAAGAGTTATCTGATTCTGTGCTAGTTTGGTTAGGATGTGTGTTCCCTGAAACTTAATGTGTTGGAAACTTGACCTCCTGAGTGGCAATGGTTTTCAGGTGCTTGATTCTTAAAAAAATGGTGAAATAATTAGGTCATTGGAGCACCATCCTTGCAAGGGTTTGATGAAGTTCTTATGGGACCCCAGTTACTGTGAGAGTGAGTTTTATGAAAACAGCACAGTTGTTCCCTTCCCAGTCTCTGGCTGCCTGTATCAACATTTAATGACTCTTGCTGTCATTATTGATGCCACTACCATGAAGCTTTCACCAGAGCTGAGCAGAAGTTAGTGCATGTATATATAGTGCTTATGAATAAATGGACACTAGACAGCATGGCACAATATTTGAGAGTAATGTTTAATACATGGCATATGCCCTGTCAAGTTTCCATTCAAATAGATCTTTCTTTCATTTTCTACTTTGCCTTTTAAGAGTGAATTCATTGCTTAAATTAAAAATGTGTATCTTACCTTATGTAGTTTTCTAAAAGTTTGTTGTAAATAATGATCTTTTTTTTGAGAAAGGGCCTCACTTTTTTGTAGTTCAGGCTGGCTCTGATTTCAGTCTTGAACTTACAACAGTCTTCCTGCGTCTGCCTCCCAAGTGCTGGGGTTACAAGCGTGAGTCACCACATCCAGCTCTGTAGTATGTGGTTGTGATTGCTGCTGGGTATGAGTCACCATACCCAGAATTGTTGTATGTGGTTACCGGGGATCGAACCCCAGCCCTTGTACTTGCAAGGCAGGTGCTGGAATGTGAGCTAAATTCTTGGTCCCATAATGATCATTTTAGAAGCCAACACAAAGTAAAAAAATTAAACACATAATTCACAGTGACCAAGGAAATAGATCATATTCATAGTTCTGAAAATGGAGGCTGATTTTTCTGTTAGTCTTTGCTGAGAAGATATCATATGATGTATAGACCCATGTTTTTAATATCATCTAAATCAGTGAAGCTCTTGACACTTAGGTAAAATTGCCATGGAAGATAATTTTTCCACTGGTTAGAGTAGGAATAATTTGTTCCTTAGTTTTTTCCTTCTTCCTTTTTTAAAAATCAGGATGTTTTTGTTTGTCTTTCCAAGACAGGTGGTCATTATATAGCCCAGGCTGGCCCTGAACTTGTAAAAGTCTCCTGCCTCAACCTCCCAAGTGCTTGGATTACAGTTCATCAGTATATATTTGTGGTACATAATGATTATACTCCCCAGTACTAGCATTTCCACCTCAGCTCAACTTCAGATTGTTAGGCATTACATCCTCATAAAGGTTACACAACCTAGATTCCTTGTGTATTCAGTTCACAGTGAAGTTTACACTCATAATGGAATCTAATGTGGATCTGACAGGGGCTGGAGCTTAGGCAGTTATGTGAGCTGTGGGTAGTGGATGTAAATACAGGTGAAGCTTTGCTTGCTAATCCAGCACTTACTTCCTCCTCTGTGGCCATAGTACTGGTTCAAGGTTGTAGAGCTGGGGCCAAATGATCTAAATAGTGTAAACTGACCATCGTAGCCATGTTTTCCATGATTTTCTTCTATTTAGGCTAATGATTTAATGTGACACACAATTCAGAAGAGTGAATTATCTAAGGAGTATGAAACTCGATGACCAGGCATATGCAGCTTTCTGTCTTAACTTACCACATAATTTAGAGGATCTGGAGTCAAGAATTTCAAACAGAAAATATATGCACAACATATGTTTCAGGAAATCTTCAGTCAATAATGTCTTCTGGAACAGAAACTTCTGTGAAAATAGGGCAGAAATTTTGAGAATATATTTCATCATGAGTGCGTATGTTCCAGGTTACTAACTTATAGCACAGATGGATACTTGTAATGGGCTTTATAATATGTTAAACACCATGTTAGGAAATGGTTGTAAAGGTGAATGAAACACTTTCCTATCACACACTACTTCAGTCTAAAAGGGTACCAAGACTTGTACACAAACAGCTATAAGATAAGGCACCAAATATCAAAGGCCATACAAATAATCCAGATAAAATATAATTGATTTATTCATACAACCAATATTTATCAAGTACTTAGTATTTGATAGATACTGTGATGCTGGGGTAAGTGTTGACAGTGCAAGTTGCTTAATACAGTGTCTTTACTAACATAAATTTAGAAAATGAAAAAAAAGTGTCTCAAAATCATGGGGTTTACTATGCACTTATTAGTAAAATTGACAAGAAATATGAAAGATGTTTATCAGCATTGCAAATAAATTTTAAAAGGTTCAAATAAGTAGGTGAATATACCATGTTCTTGGATTTTAGACTCAATACTGTTAAGATGTCATAGTTACCATGTCATTCTAGTTGTCTACTTACCATGTCATTTGGTGCAAATGCTCAATCAAAATCACATCAGGGTTTTGTAGTAATTGATAAGCTAATTGTAAAATTTGTATAAAATATAAGGAGTTGAAGAAAGTCATAGTAGAAATCATCACTCAAAATGCTCACATTTAACTTTCTAAAACCCGTGAATCTGTTATGTTACATGGTCTGAAGATATATGAGAAAATCCAGCAAGCTTGATTTATTCTATTATTTCACTCCTTGATCAACAAAAAAGACTTTTTAAAATGTGAACAATGGTACTTTATGTAATTGAAACAATTTCTTTTTTTCCCCCTTAAATGACACATTTTAGGTATACATGATTACATCCATCATTACTCAATAAGAGCTCTGTGATCAAATGTTTGAGACTTTTTCTCCATGTACTAAGTAAGCAATTAATTCTGCATCAAATATGAGAGGATGCCTCTAAATAAAATCAATCCTAACACTTTTTACTTGAAAATAGTATCAAATCCCACATGTTGAGGACTCACCCTCATATAATTGGCCCCTGCATCATAGATACCATTTGCAGCCCTAAATTGTTTTACCTGTACTTTTTATCAATCATCTGTAAGGCAGGGTTCTCATAACTCCCTCCTTGGCTTCAGTTAGTTTTCTAGAGTGGCTTAGGAACTCAGGAAAATGGTTATTTAAATTTACTGGCTTACTATAAAGGTTGCTGATGAACACAAGACAAAGAGATGGAAAGCTGAGAAAAGGGGCTCAGGGATTTACTTTGGCTCAGTTTTAGTCTGTGATTGGCTCACCCCACTGCTTTGGGCCCTTTTTGGGTGATCCACTCCAATCATCTCTATATGTTTGGCCAGCAAGGAGCTCTCCATAGGCTGTCCTTGTTGGTTTTTGTGAAGGTTTCCTGTATGTACATAATCAAGGCATTGGTAGTCAATTAACCTTCAAACTCTTCCCTATCTAGAGATTGGAGGTGAACCAGTATCTCTCAACCTTCTAATCCTGCCTTGGTCTTTCTGGTGAAAAGGCCCACTCTATCCTAACACAGTCTAGAAAGTTGTTTTTTTTTTTTAAGGTTTTTTGAGACAGGGTCTCTCTTTGTGGTTCAGGCTGGCCCTGAGCTCAGCCTCAAACTCACATCACAGCAATTCTCCTGCCTCTGCTTCCCGAGTGCTGGAATTACAGGCATGAGCCACCACACCTGGCACTGTGGTATGTGGTAGTGGTTGCTGCTGGGTATGAGTCTCCACACCCAGTATGGTATGTGGTTACTGGGGATTGAACCCCTGTCCTTGATCTTGGAAGATAGGCACCAGAACCACTGAGCTAACTCCCTGGCCCCCAGCTTAGAAGTTTTTAGCCATGAGTCAGCTCATTGTGTACAAAAGTACACTTATCAGCGGGGTGACATAAAAGCCATTAGAAAGTATATGCCAGGAAGCAAAGATGAAAGTCAGTATTATTTCACCATATCACATTTGTCAATAAAAGGACTCTGTGTGTATCTTTAAGGTTTAGACCTTAACATAGGGAGATTATCCAGGATTATCTGCATGGGCCCAATCTAATCATGTGATTCCACGAAGAAGAACTTTCTTCAGCTTGAGGCAGAATAAAAGTGGCAAGAAAGCCAGAGAAATATGAAATATTAGAAGAACTCAGACTACCACTGCTGGTGTGAGGATGCAGGGATATGACAAGTAGCCAGATGATATTAAATGGCAGACAGTAGGTAAAATGAGTCCTTTGCTTTACATCCTCAGAGAACTGGATACACTAACAACTTGAATGAGCTTTGAAAGAGAGTCTATGAGAAGCTTCAAATAAAATTTCAGGCTAGCTGCTCTTTTGGCTTGAGCCTTGTGAGACCCAGGGTTGAGGAACCAGCTAAGCCCATCCGAACCTCTGTTATACAGAACAGGAAGACAAATTCATCTTGTTTCTATTTTGTTTGTTTATAGTGAACTGTTATAACAGCAATAGAAAGCTAATACACTGTCAAAAGAAACATGAAAAGCAAAACTGGGACTCTGTGCTCTTGTTTGTTTCTGAGACATTTTGTGCCCCTTCCCTAACTACATTGCTTTAATGGTTTTTGAGGTCACATTGATGTCTAATAACTTTTCCTTTCACTTGCCACAGCTGATTGATCTGGATGGACCTCAAGTCCAGGAGTGCCAGAGTTTGATTCTCAGAGAATTAGACATAAGTAGCTCAGAAACAGGATGTGTTAGTCTGTTTCTCTGTGTCCTCCAAGGTACCTTACTTCCTGAATAAGTAGACTTACTCATGCCCTGTGTGGTCTTCTGTCTTTGAATCATGACTTTAACCAAGGAAATGCAGCAAAGCTTGTTTTACTTTAATGAACACATGTTCTTATTTACAGTTGGAAAGACATTAAAATCTAAAATAGAGCTAATGGCATCATAAAGTTAGCATGAAGATTAAATGTGCTCAGGAAGAGTCATGGTTGATGCTTGCTTCATGGCTGACACTTTGTAGGGGCACAGGAGTTGGATGCTGGGAGACTTAACTTTCTTTGAAAATTTCTTCAAGGTATTGTATGGTCATTTCCCTTAAACTAGACATAATTATGTGCACAATAGCTAATCGGGGATTGGATGTAGTCTGTGGCCCCAGAGAAGAAGGAAAAATGTATACAAGTGTTCCACTGTAACAAATACTTGAGTTAATCACCTTGGAAAGAGAAAAGATTTACTTTGGCTCAGTTTTCTTCTGTGACTGGCTCACCCCACTGCTTTGGGCTTGTTTGCAAAGCAGCACATGGTGGTGCAAAACCATTCACTTCATGGTGAGTTTGCCAAAGAGAGTGTAATGAGGGGACCAAAGTGTCTTTGAGGGCATACCCTTACTGACATAAAGATCTCCCACTAGACTTCATCTCTTACAGGTGAACCCTTTTCAAATATATCAACCTGGGGACAAGGCCTTCAACATAGGAGGTTTTGAGAGAACATTTAACACCTAAACTATAACAAAAGGCCCATTAGACCATCAGATGACAGAGTGTGGGTTAAATTAGCACAAGAAAGAAACTAAACTCACCAGTTTATAGCTGATAGTTCCATTCATGGTCAGCTTTAAAGGCTATAGATAGAAGATCTTTACATCCCTGCTGCCACTTGAGAGAACAAGGTTTTCCTTTTCTCAAGTGTCAATGGAGGGACTAAAGCTCAGTTCTCTTATTCCTCTGTGCAGACTCTGACTTGATGGAGTTACTTATCACTTGCTGTGATCCCTAGTATGTAACTAAGTGCGTATTATAAGATAGAGTCCTCGCTAGAGACTTGATGTGGATTATAAGTCATTTCATCCTCCCAAGTCTCCTCCTGAAAGATTATTAACATTCTTATGAGATGAGATGTTGAAACTGAGTTGAAAGAGTTAAATCACTTTGCTTTCACTGATTAATTTGTGGCATGCCTTGGATTTGATCCAGAGAAATCCAGAATTTGTGCTTTCAACAGCAGTAATATACTGTATACCTAGAAGAAAAAAAGTTGGAGAAAAATTTTGGTTTTACAAATTAAATGTACACACAAAAATTACAGAATTTAGTCCTGTTGAACTTAAAGATGTGGTTTATTTTTCTTTTATTCTACTCTTTTTGGCAGCTTGAACTTTCATGTCTATGAACTTTTCCTCTCGCTTATTTGTAGTGAGTCTGTGCCTTCTGCATCAGAGTGTTGTGGGCCATTTTTCTAGACATTTCCTTTGTGACCAAAGTGGCTCTTTTGGGAAGTTTGCTAGATGCTGAGATCGTGTACTCTCCTTTCAGATTCTTACATGTGGATGTGGATATCTCCTCTCCCTGATTTCTCTTTCTCGGAAATGTCATGGTTAATTCCATAAATTCCTTTGTCTTTTTTCTTATTGTAGAAAAATATAAATCTTGTTTAATTTCTTTTATTTATATTTTTCTCTGCGTCTTTACTTCTCTATTTTTTCTGCTTCCTGTCAGTTCTGATATTTTGAAAGTTAGTGTTTACATTACCTACATCTGTGTTTAATTTTATATAAAATGGCTTCTGTTGTGTGCACTTGAAGAAGTGGACTATTTGTCACAAGTCAGTTAAAAATTGGTCTTAATGGGACATTTACAAAAGAAAGTGGTCTACTTTTAAAACAAACATCTGAACATTATTACTGAATTTTCTTCAAATTCACACTTTCTGGAATTTTCTGGAATATTCCATGTTCTTTGGTAGCTCGGTTCTAGTAATATTAGTGTGATGAATGGCCTAAGACTCTGGATAGGGATGTTGTTGTCAGATCTGTTTTTTCTCTTAGGAATTGTCTTCTTGAGACCAGGGATTTAGCTCAAGTGATACTGAACCTACCTTGGAAGCATGATGCCCAGCATCACAAAAAAGAAAAAAAAAAAAAAAGAAAGAAAGAAAAAGAAAAGAAAATGTATGCTTAAAATAGATAGCTGCCAGATAAATATCTTAAGTTTAGGTCCATGGGGTAAAATCTTAGGCTGGGATTTGGATGCATGTGACTTACTAATAGAGTGTTCTTCAGGAGTAGCTGTTAGGAAATGAGAGAAGCAAGATGGAGAGAGGAAGTAGCTGAGAAAGACAGCAGTCTCATTCTAGCTTGAGTTTCACCAGTGTGTGTTCTGACACACAGAAACTGCCATAAGTTGCCTCACCGTCGTGCAAGGCCCGAGCATTTTTAGTTTCAAAAATTTCTTTTGGTCCCTGTTAGTTTCCTCTTCCTCTCTTAGTTGTATAAAGTGTAGGCCTTTCCTGGCCAGGTATCTCTCTTCAGCTGAGTACAGTTCCCTGGCAAAACTGTCTAGATGAACCATGGACCACAGCACTTGTTGACCTGGAAAGATGCAGGCAAGAAGCCAGCAAAGAATAATAAAATGGCTCAGAAATAGACTTTATTACGACAGATAAGTGTACAGCTATTACTTTTGGTTTAAACAAAGCTATATTTTTTTCCTAGTGTGCAAGGTTTTGTTTGTGCTGTGTAAATGGTAAATACCATACACATAATACAATCACACATGGGGGCTCCTGAGTAATGGCAAGGTCAAGACTGAGCTTCATTCCACGGCTGCTTCTGTTCCAGAAAGAATGTGTTTGGGCACTAGAACAGGAAATCCAATTACTACTAACTTATGAAGACTTTATTCTTCCTATGGAATCCCAGTTTGAACGATACCGTTGTGGGCACTTGCTCTTTATATCTACCCCACCATGCTTAGTGTGTTGCTTTGATTCTCAGTTAATCTCATCATTGTTTCTGCAAGCCTCATTCATGTCTTATATAAGAAGAAAGAAAAGTATATTAGTCACTTTTCTGTTGCTGGTATAAAATATGTGACAGTCTCAAAGGAGGAGAGGTTTATTTTGAGTTGGTTTCAATGGGTTCAGTCTACACCAAGACAGCTTTAAAGCACAAATATCATGGTGGAGGGGCATGACAGAGGCTAGAAGTGGCTGGAAGAGGAAAATAGTGGCTGGAAGCAGAGTGAGAATGAGCCAAAGGTACACCTCCAGGGGCTCAGTTTCTCCAAACAGGCCCCCTCCCTTCCAGCACATTCAGCTAGGTCAGCAATAGATTACTTATGAAGAATATAGTTCACCTGTGACCCATTCACCTTCCAAAAGCCTGATCTCTGAATATATGAGACTTTTTTTGGGGGGTGAGATAGGATTTTAGATCTCAACCATAACAAAAAGGAAGAGTTAAAACCAATGATTTTCTGCTTTTGCTTGACAGGATACAACTCTTTCACTTGGGCATCCCTAACCACATGAAGAGATTAAGAAATCCAATTTTTGGCTTTTGTAGCTTCATTAGTAGAGCTAGACATGGAGCAATGAGTTTAGAAATGGGAGCTGGGCCAGTTAATTTTCAGTATCTGCTGTGGAGATTTTTGGTTGGGAGACATCTCAGAACAACCTATCTTAATGTTGTGTGTGCCTGTGGCTAGTGAAGAGATAGCAAATGAAAAGAATTCTTTACTTTGTAGCTTTGGATAATGTGTGGTTATTTAGATATTAAAAACAACTTTGG
>PVIR01027045.1:0-23435 GCA_004026965.1 Petromus typicus
ATTGAAAGTTTATACCAGTGCATGACACAACATAATTTTCATTTTTTCCCATTTTCCTGCTCACCTCACAATGCTCCCCGCTCCCTGTATGCATAAGCTTTGTGTCTTTTTTATAATCATCACATTTTTTCTTTCCCTTCTTTATTTGCCCTACTCTCTTTTCCTTTCAAATATTTTCTATTTCTCCATATTTATCATGCATTGTAGAACTCATTTACACCTTCAGTTTCTCATACTAGAGATAAGTTACAGTATTTACACATCATTTACCTATTTATTTCATTTATAAGTATGTCCTCAAAGTACACCCATTTGTGTGTAAAGGACTCAAATTTGTCATTATTTATGGCAGTGTAATACTCCATTTTATAGAAAAACCACATCTTCTTTAGCCAGTCTCCTGTTAAGGGGCATTTAGGCTGTTTCCAAAATTTAGCAATCACAAACTGAGCTACTGTAAATGTGAATACACATATAGCACTGTGATATGAATCTTTTAATTCCTTCATGTCTATTTATACATATCAAAGGAATAACAAGGTCACAATAGGTTCTCTAATCCTAGTTGGGGTTTTTGTTGTTGTTGTTGTTGTTCGGTGTTTGTTTTGTTTTGTTGTCATTTTCTTTTGAGACAGGCTCTCCCTTTTGTAGTTCAGGCTGGCCCTAAACTCAGCCTTGAACTCATAGCAGTCCTCCTGCCTCTGCCTCCCAATTGTTGGAATTACAGGCATGAGCCACCACACCCGGCAGTGTTGTATGTGGTACTGATTGCTGGTGGGTATGAGTCTCCACGCCCTGCATTGTTATATGTGGTTACCAGGAATAAACCCAGGCTTTTGCTCTTAAAAGGCAGGTGCCAGAACCACTGAGCTAAATCCCTGGCCCTCTAATCCTCACTTTTTCAGGAATCTCAACACTGATTTCCACAGTGGTTACACTAATCTACATTCCCACCAACAATGGAGAAGAGTTCCTTTTTCGCTGCAGCCCCACAGTATTTGTTGTTAATTGACTTCATGATTGAAGCCATTTTTTGTGGAGTGAGACAGAATCTCAGTGTTGTTTCATCGGCATCTCTGGAATGGTCAGTGTTGTTAAACATTTCTTCATGTGTTTCTTGGCTGCTTTTACTTCTTCCTCTGAAAAATGTCATCATTTCAGACATCCACTTTTGAATTAGGTCTTTACATTTGATGGGCTGATTGTTTTTTAATTCTTGATGTATTCTAGATGCAGCCCTTTGTCTGAAAAGCAGCTGGTAAAGATTTTTATCCATATTGTAGGTTGTCTGTTCATTCTTCTGGTAGTTTCTCTTGCTGTGCAGAAGCTTTTTAATAAGATGAGATCCCATATGTTGATTCCTTCTGTTAGTTCTCATGTTATGGAGGTTCTGTTCATAGTCTTTCCCTGTGCCAATTCCTCAAGAGTTCCACTAAACCTATTTTCCAGCAAAATAATATTTCTGTTTTGGTACTTAGGTCTCTAATACACTTTGATTTTAGTTTAGTGCATAAAGAGAAAGATAGCTCTATCTTTAGTCTTTGGCAGGTTGAAACCCAGCTTTTCCCAGCACCATTTTTTAAACAGGCTGTCTTTCTTCCATTGAGGGTGTTTGGCTCCTTTGTCAAAGATAAAGTAGCTTAATTTGTCTGGAGCTGTTTCTGGATCTTCCACTCTGTTTTACTGATCCTCAGGTCTGTTTCTTTGGCAGTACCATGCTGTTTTTATTACAGTGGTTTTATAGTGCACTTTTAAATTGGGGATTGTGATATCCCCTGCCATGTCCTTGTTGCCTAGAATTGCTTTTGCTATTCTAGATCTTTTGTAGCTGCAGATGAATTTTTGCAATATTTTCTCTAGCTTTGTGAAGTATGCTGATGGGATTTAAATTAGGATTGTATTGAATGTACATTATAGTTTTGACAATATGGCCATTTTAACAATATTGGCTCTTCCTTTCCAGAAATAGGGATGTCTTTCCATTTTGATATCCTGTTCAATCTCTCTTTTCAGAATGCTGTGTTTTTTAGAGTAGAGGTCTTTGATCTCTTTTGTTAGATTTATTCCTAGATATTTCATTTTGTGATGCTATTGTGAAAGGAAATGATTCCTCAGTTTCTTTCTCAACGAGTTTGTTATTTGCATATATAAAGACTATAGATTTTTGAGTGTTGATTTTGTATCCAGTTACACACTTAATTTGGCAATTAAGTCTAGCAATCTTTTTGGTGGA
Organism: Petromus typicus; assembly: GCA_004026965.1. NCBI lineage: Eukaryota > Metazoa > Chordata > Mammalia > Rodentia > Petromuridae > Petromus > Petromus typicus. The sequence continues at coordinate 2,234 of PVIR01027045.1, forward strand.
GTTTTAGGATCTTCTACATAGAGTATCATGTCATCTAGAAATAGAGACACCTTCACTTCTTCCTTTCCTATCATTATTCCTTATATTTCTTTCTCTTGTCTAATTGTTGTGGCTGATGTTTCCAGCACTATATTGAACAAGAGTGTGGATAGTGGACATCCTTATTTTGTTTCTGATCATAGTGTGAAAGGTTTCAGTTTTTGATCATTTAGTATGGTGATGGCTCTTGATCTCTCATAAACAGCTTTTATTGAGTTGGGGTAAAGTCCCTCTATTCCAGTGTTCTGTAGGGTTTTGATCATTAATAGATGTTTGATTTTTTTTTAATTATCTTTATTGGTACATTAAATATACACATCATGATTGCACTCCATAATGGGGATTTGTACCAGTATAAGACACAACTTAATTCTCATTTTTTCCCATAGCCCCACCCACCCTACCACCCCCCCATATATATAAAATTTGTTTCCTTACTTTTTTGTTACAATCTCAACATTGTAATGGGTGTTTGATTTTGTTGAAGGCTTTTTCTGCATCTCTTGAGATAACCACATAGTTTTTATCCTTGTCAATATAGTATATTACATTTATTGATTTATGTATGTTGAACAACCCTTGCACCCCTGGGATGAATCCAGCTTGGCCAGAGAATATGATCTTCTTGATGATTGTCTGTATCCTGTTTGCCAATATCTTATTGAGGATTTCTGCATCTATGTTCACTACAGAGATTGACCTATAGTTCTCTTTTGTGGTTGAGTCTTTCTCTTCTTTTGGAATCAAGATAATGGTTGCTTCTAGGAATGAATCTTGGAGTTTGTCTTCCCTTTCAATTTCATGACAAACTGATTAAGAGAGATAAAGAAGGACACTGTGTCCTCATACAGAAAACAATTCAAAAGGAAGAGATGATATTCATAAATATTTACAAACCAAATTCTAGTGCACTCAACTATATAAAAAAATTAAAGGATATGACAAGCCAAGTAAGCACATTTACAATAGTAGTAGGTAGCTTCAATACCTTACTGTCACAAATAAATAGATTAACTGGATGAAAAATTAATAACAAAATACTTGAACTGATACAAACTTTTGAACTAATGTACTAAATAGATGTCTCCAGAGTATTTTACCCCACAAGGTCAGCTTCCCATGGGTCATTCTTCAAAATAAGCATGATTAAGTAAATGCGAAGGAATTGAAATTATCGCCTGTATATTGTCAGACCATAGTGTCTTGAAATTGGAGCTCAATAGCAGAAGAAATTCCAAGAACTTCACAAACACATGGAAACTAAACATTTTGCTGAACATCCAATAGACCACAGGAAAAAAAATTAATGAAGAAATTAATGAAGCAGTTTTTATAATTAAATGATAATCACAGTACACCATATAGGAATTTTATAAGACATATTGAAAGCAGTTCTAAGAGGGAAATTCATAGCAGTGCATGCCCACACCAGGAAAACAGTGAGCTCAAATAAGCAACTTAATACTAAACCTCAAGCTACTAGAAAAAGAGAAGCAAGACAAACCCAAAGCTTGTACTAGAGAGGAAATCATAAAGATTACAGCAGAAATTAATGATTAATCCAATGGAGACTAAGAGAGTGATACAAAAAAAAATCAGTGAATTGAAGAATTGGATCTTTGAAAGGATAAAATTGAAAAACAAGGAACCAATCTTATTATACAAAGGAAGAATAGGATCAAATCCACACAGTAAGGAATGGAAAGATAGAAATCCCTATAGATCCAGTAGATATTCAGAGGATAATAAACACCTACTTTGAAAATCTATATTCCAATAGTTGAAAAACACAAAAAAAATGGATAGATTTCTAGACTCATATAACTTCCAAAGATAAACAAAGAAGATATAAGAATGTTGAACACTCCAATATCAATCTGTGAAATAAAAAATGTAATAAAAATCCTGACAAAAACAGTCCTGGTCCTGATGGTTTTACTGAAGAATTCTACAAAACTTTTAAAGGAGATTTAATGTCACCACTTCTCGAACACTTTAAATAATGCAGAATTATTTTTAAAAAATAACATTGATTCAGCCTTGGTTATAGTATCTTAGAAATTTGTTCTTCTCATCAACTTTTCCAGGTTATTAACATAAAGACTTTTATATCTTCATAGAATCTTTTAAAATATCTTTAGTAGTGTACCTATTTTTTACTTACCTTGCTGGTTTGATATTATTTATTTTTTACTTTTTTTTAAACTACACATCTGCAGATTAGTTTATTACTTTTTAACAACTAAAGTTTGGTTTTAGTTTTTGACCATTCAGTATGATGTTGGCTGTTGGTTTCTTGTATATAGCTTTTATTAGATTGAGATAAAGTCTCTCTACTCCAATTTTCTGTAGAGTTTTGATCATGAATCGGTGTGGAATTTCGTCAAATGCTTTTTCTGCATCAATTGAGATGACCATGTGTTTTTTTTTTTTTTTCCTCCCTTCGGTCTGTTAATATATTCTATTACATTTATTGATTTACGTTATGTTGAACCATCCTTGCCTGCCTGGGATGAATCTAACTTAGTCAGGATGAATTATTTTTTTGATGAGTCTCTGTATTCTGTTTGCCAATATCTTACTGAGGATTTTATCATCAATGTTCATTAGGGAGATTGGACTCCCTAATGTTTTTTGGTTGGGTTTTTCTCTTCTTTTGGAATCAATGTAATGGTTGCTTTCAGGTTTGTTGATATATTCTAGTGTATTCATATTATCCATAAATATTTTCTCTTGACTTATTATTTTTCCCTTCCATTTGTTTCCCATCTTTTCTCTAATTCCTTAAGGTGATGATAGTATTTAGGTTTAAAAATGAAATGTGAATGTAAATAAATACCCCTCTGACTCCATTAGTAGCATCATACTATTTTTATATGTAGTACTATTTAGTATTCCTTTCAAAATATTTTAAGGTTTCTCTTGAGAATATTTTGTCCATTATCTGTTTAGAAATATACTACTTGAGATAAGTAGAGACTTTGCTATTTTTACTCTATTTAGTTCAATTTTAATACATATCACAGAAATACATATTGCAGATAACATTTTCAGAATAATTTCCATTACTTGATGTATGCTTTATGATATATTAAGGGGTCAGTTTTAATGAATATTCTATATGGAAAACCATGAATTTTGTTATATAGGGGTTTAGTATTATTGAAATGCTGATCTTTAATTTGTTAATTATACTGAGCAGATGTTCCATATCTTTACAGATCATTGTCCACTTTTATTACCAGTTAGTTATTGTGGCTTTGCATTTTTTTCTTGGTCTAGCAATTATTACTCTGTGTATTTTAAATTTGCATTTTTGAAAATAAAAGTGTTCATTTTTTTTCCCACTTCTGGGGATCAAACCCAAGTCCTTGCATCAGCTAGGCAAGCATTCAACAAGAGAGCTGTACCTCCACTACCTACTCTAAGAACAGAAATTTAATATGTGTGATTCTTAAAGTAATTCTCTGTTTAATAATTTTTGGACTTTAATTTTGATAAAATAGAAAAAGTGAATAATGATTACTTTTAGCATTTTACATATGCCTTTCAATTGTCTTATTGCCATCTTTACTAAAAAGTCAGTGCTCAAGCTTCACTTCCCTGATATCAGATAACTCCCTCACTGCTGCATTTTGAATTTCTCTCTCTCTCTCTTTCTCTCTTGTTCTCTATCTCTCTCTCACTATAAGCTACAAAATGTTCTACTAGTTGTCTTATTTGCTTCCTTTAACCAAAATAGACTGAATTCTCAGAATTTCCCCATGGCAAATGCCTCGAGGAAACAGGGCCTGTAAAAAGCTCACATACTGCTGGCAATCTCTCATGGTCTGGCCACTCAAAAACTCTACAATACCTTTAGACAGATGGTCTGTTTGGTTTTGTTCTGAATTTTCTACTTATTGGTGGAAATTGTGCTTCTCACTTAAGTCACAAGTAAAAATTCCCAGCCCCAATTTATTACTCTTTTTTTTTTTTTTTTTTTTCAGACAGGGTCTCACTTTGTAGTTCACGCTGGCCCTGAGCTCAGCCTCAAACTCGTATCACAGCAATCTTCCTGCCTCTGCCTCCCGAGTGCTGGAATTACAGGTGTGAGCCACTATGCCTGGCACTGTGATATGTGGGTGGTACTGATTGCTGCTGGGCATGAGTCTCCATGCCCAGTATTGTATGTGGTTACCAGGGAATTTAACCCAGGACCTTGCACTTGCAAGACAGGCGCCGGAACCACTGAGCTAACTCCCCAGCCCTATTCTTTTTGAAATACGAGCTGTTAAAGTGGTAAGTGGACACAGAGAAAGAATATTATTATATCATTTCTCTATGGCCATACAGCAACTACAAATCTGCCTTAGAAAAATATAAATTTTCGTAGTCACTTATTTAACTTTTAAAAATTTCTCATAATGCAAAAATGAAAAAGATATGAAATATGGGTAACATGACAGTAGTGTTTATCTCTTGCAGTTAATCTTTTCTCTACATAAATAGTACAGATGGTTTTGCATTCATTAAGCTAGCTTTATCTTAAATTTTTTAATTCATTTAACAAAATATATTTCTTTCACGAAATAATTATATTGTACAAAATTCCCAAAAGTTAGTAGACTGAACATTAAACTCCAAAGAGAATGTCCCAAGAATCACTGAATGTTAAAATTAATTTAGAGATTTGGACTTAAATATACATTCGCTAATTTGGAAAATGTGTGATTTAAATAGGATATCACTTAGTTAAAACTAAATACTTTTGAGAATAAGGATTGAATTAGTTCAATATTGAAGAATATTGCTATTCATAAGTCTCAGTTGTTTCCCCAAGATGCTGTCCAGACTCTGAAAAATTAGATGCAGAGGGCTGTCTCTTTATGGAAGTACCCAGAAGGGTCATAATTAATAAACATAACATGCAGCAACATGTGACTAATTTTCAATATGCTGTTGTTAGATGTTACAGCTACACCAGTCACATTCCCCTAGTGAACAGCAGCAGAACCTTCTTCTGTCCCTATTCAGCAATCTCTCATGACTGGGCAGCTTCCCCATAATGCAAGAGACTTAATTAAAACTGTAGCTTGTAATAATTGTGGACTGAAATATTATTGGAATTAAACCACATGAATTCTCTGAGCATACCCACTTTTAATAAATGTAAACAATCACTAAATGCAATACCAGTATAAATGTACACATGGCAATTTTTCCATCAGGATGATTCTCCCTAGCTATGCCTACCAATCTTAGATGGCCCATTTTCTGACATGATACATGGGGAGAGGTGGTCTGGCCACTGGAATAATACTAGCATCACGAATTATCTAAATTCACAACACATTAGCAACCTGTCTCTTGGGTGGCATACACTCACCAGCAAGGGGGAGACACCACATATGTGTTGTTGAAGAATGTGGAAGAGATAAATTCAAGAAAAATGCCATCCAACATAAATACGTCAGACACAAATGTCACTTAAAACTTTCAGAGTCCATGATAAAAGTTATTAACTGAATATATTATTTTACCTAAACACATCAAAATGGTTATTATTTCAAACTGTGACCAATAGAAAATTTATCAATGTATTTTTCAATATTTCACTATAGTTGATTTCTAAAACCAATGTTTTTCATTTAGAGAGTATCTCAGTTTGGACTAATCAAATTTCAAGCAGGTGGTAACTGTAAAGTGAATATCCAAAATCATAGCATATTTTTAGGAATTTTAAGTGGCTATAGATTACAGCCTTGAAAAATAGCTAATGTCAGTAGCCAGGAACCATAATTAGTAAAATTAATGAATTATCTAATTTTCATAGTCTCCAAAAGCATCATAATTTTTCATGGCTAATACACTTAGTACAATAACTATTTAAAATACTACATTATATATTGTTAATAAATAAATGTGCATTTAATCAAAGCAAAAGTACAGGTTTGAAGGAGACACAAATTTTAAAATAGCAAGTGTTTCTAGAAGAATGCCTCATATATATTCTGGGCAGGATATAAAATGGTATTCACTTGTAATTAATTATAAGGGTTTTTGAAAGATCCTTTTCTCAAAAGAAAGTGTTGCATTTCAAAGTTTTTAATATTATAATTCTTTCATTAGATGCCAAGTAACAAAGCTTAATGTGTACATTTTCCTCATGGAAAAAAATATTTCTATCAAAGCTTAAAATAAAACACTATAAAATTTGAAAATGAAAAAAAAGGTAGAGAGAAGATGGTAATGTCCTTTCAAATTGTGAAAAAGCCACATGTAAACCCACTGCCTTTGCTCCTATTCACAAAGAGTCGCATACATGTAAATTACCTTTGCAAGTAAGTACACAGAAAACCACCTCTCCACTATCTTGGGAAGTCCTAAGTCATGCTGTGTCTTGACTGTGTCTTTACAACCTGCCTGTGTTAGCCTGTACTCGGTTACAGGCATCTGCTCAGACTCTTCTCCTCTACCTCACCTTAGAATATCTTCCAGATCTTCAATAGAAGAATCTTATAAAAACTTTGAAAATTAAAAAAGAAGAGAGGCAAGAAGAGGATATTGGCATTAGCTGTTTTGTGTATTAAGGACTAAAATAATTCTGATTAATTTGGACATTCATTTAGTTACATTCAAATACAATGGATAAGTGTTCTGCCAAAATGATTAAATCTCTATAATCACAGTTTTCATAAATCAAGTAGATAATTTCCTGCTTTCTAGGGCTTTCAGCATCATAGACCACTTTTCCCAGTAACAATTTATCACATAAATTATCCCTGTGTTAACTCTGCTCATAAAGACCATTCATCAGAGAGAAAGAGATTGATAATCAAAAGGGGAAAACTAATGGCAGAGCATACCAAGGTACACCTGTTACAGGGTAAGAGCCTATGTGTAGATGAGCTGGGCACATTAGTAGTTTAGCCTCCTATCCCCTTCTACCTGGGAAGATTATCATTTGCCCTTTGACACAAAGTTAGATGATTGTATCCTTCTGAAAGAAAGAAAAAGGATGCTACCTTATGTTCTCAACTCTAAATCACGAAGTCAATCTCCATGAAACAAGAATACGTCCACCACAACCACATAAAGCAGCAAGCCTGGTTCTAAACTCATACCAAAGAAAGAAAGCAGTAAAACTATGCTTACTTCAAAGCAACTTGTTTCTTGAGGCGTCAGGTAAACATAAGATAAATAAAATCAAATGGGCACAAAGTAGATTAGGCAAGGTTAGGCAGTAGTTCTGTCAACAGTTAGAATCAAGGATGACCCAAGAAGAGAAAGGAAATCCAGAGATGGGATATAGAAACAGGAGCATTAAAAATTCCTATTAAGAAAACTTAATGGTAGGTGATAGAGAAAGCCCAGGGGAAGATTTCCCAAGGAGATAAATCAGGTGATTGATCATTCTTCCATGTACCTCTGGCATTGCAGATTTCAAAGCACAAAGCATGATGGTAGACAAGGGACTTCTTCCTCTTCCTTCAGGGAATCTGAAGTTAGGGTAGAGGCAAAACCACAGTGAAATGCAATTCATTCCCAACAGGCACCAGTGCTTTCTTTCCCTCTCATTTTTTACATCTGTGAACCTTTTTTCTTTATTTTTTAGTACTTTTCAATTAAGATGACATCAAACAGGAAGGTTACTCTAAATTGGAGGTCAGTTAATGTTCTTATTTCAGAAGATTGTACAATATTTTAAAAGAAATCAAACATTGTATCATTAGTAATAGGATAGAAAACAATTAGCTAGTGTTCTAACAACCAATAGTCACAGTAAACTGCTTTTCTAGAAAAATCATGACAAAATTGATTTAAGGAAACAACTACCAACAAGTAAAACCATGTGATTATTCTGTCTGGACTTCCAGCTGAGAAACAATTTACATCAACAAACCAATATTGCTTTTCTTTAGTTCTTAACAAGTTTATCTTTTAATTCTTGGGCATGCTCAGAACTGCTAAATGGAAACTTGTGTAAATTGTACATATTCATCTCTGTTTTGAAGGTAGCGATTGCATTCGGGGACTGAGTTTGGACACAGGGTAGAGGCATAAAGATGCAAGATCCAAAAAGTCAAGTTTAGGACTGCAGCTCTGAGCTACCATCTGTGAGATGTCTGCTCTCAGGTGAAAAAGTAAACACTGGCTCTCAAATCTGTGGTGTTGTTAAAAAATTAATAATAAAGCCCTCTGCCTAACTCCCAACACCCACCAAGTGTAGATCTTCTGCTGAGAAAAAAGAGGTGGAGCAACTTCTCTAGAGATGTGTCCATCATAAGTAAAATAGATCGTGGCATTGTTGACATCCCAAGACAATGTGCACGCATGTGTATGTGCATGCACATGTATTTTAAGGACATCTGGATGCTATGGTTAAACAACAGATGGGTAAAATGAAATAATTGAGTGTAACTTCCAGCTCTTTCCTCCCTTTTTCACATCAGAAATGCAATGGTAAGTGATAGAGACTTGAGAAGTCTACATGACAGGGCTCAAGGGTGGCACTCCAGTCCTGGATATATAGAGAGCATATTAACATAAACAGTTCATTAAGTTTATAAAGATCTGGCTTACATGTGGAGAGAGACCTCCAACATTTCATATTTAGCTATCACTGACTTATTTTTAGTTGAGTGTTCACCAAGTTCTTAAATTGCTGACTTAAAATTAAAAATGGCCATGAATTTTTCCAGATGGGAAAATTCCCCAAAGGTATGGCCAAGAGCCCAGGACAGAACCCCTCAGAAGCAGAGTAGGCTCTGAACTCTAGGTACCCTGCCCTGTCTCAGGATTCTCTGCTGGTTTGAAGGCAGCTGTCTTACTAACACCTGCTCTCCCTCTGAGCAATTCAGAACAAGGTTAAAGATACAGCAAATTCATCCTCTTTAAATAGGGTCAACACTGGATGAGTCACACTTGGCTCTTCAGGGAGCAGCCAATATTCCCAGAGGATGGTGACATCATCCTCACATGCATGCAAAGTAAAAATGAAAAAAGAAGGTATTGTGAACAGTAATAAAGTCTACTTCTGCAACGCATCACTCTCGAGTAGACATGGTGTTATTTTACTTGTCTTTGATGATCACACCGATAAATATATAAATATTGTAACTTTAGTATAAATTTCACCATTCATGTTTACACACACAATGTCAGTTTTGAATAAACACTTATATGGAAACTCAGTGAAATCGTACCATGACATCTGGTAGAACATTCGCGTGCCGGTGCTCTATTCTTGACAGGGCAGGGGGAAGACCATGCAAAACTAACTCAGCAGTTTGTATTTCACTTCCTCCTGAGCACATGTTCTACTAACCACCCTAACATCTTCTTACTTATGAAGAAAGACAGGCTGAAAGGAAAAGAAACTCTGGGTCATCCTCTCTAATGTCACCAAATATAGTTATCTGGTTGGTTAGCATAAGAAACAAACATAGATCAGAAGGAATGACTAAGTTTTGTTCTTTTGGTTTTTTGAAGGCCTTTGAAATCTTCTGTATTCAAAGAAAGTTTTGTTCTCTTGAAGCTGTCCTGGGCCCTGTCCGGGCCCTTTACATATGCAAAGTCTTATTAGGCTGATCCATAACTATCACACACCATGGACCCACAAATACTCAGAGTATTGCAAAGCTCTGTGCAAATGAGTGGCCAGGCATGGTGATACGCCTGCTTCCTGTACATCCACTGTTCATGCATGAGGACAAGTTAGAAGATAGAGTTGTTGAGAATTTCTGGCAGCAAGAGCAGAGCATTAAATAAATCATGTAGCCTGCTGAGAAGTGGAATAAAGGAGTTTAACCTTCTGAACATATTGGAGATCCATGAAGCTGATCACTATAGCACTACAGTACATTCAGTTAAGCTGGGTAGAAAGCTCTAAACACAGCTTAGAAAGCTTGTGTCTTCTGTGTCTCCATTTAGCGTGTACAAATCAGTGCATCGTCGTCATCCTATAAAATCAACTTAGAGAAATCAAGCTATTGAACATTCTACCTGGCCTTTCATAGGGTGGGCGGCTAATATTTCCCATTACATCTAATGATAAATTGTACAGATTCACACTCATGGGTAGAGTCAGCCATCTCTATAGGAAAAGACTTCAAAGCTCAACATTCATTTGGGAGGCAGACTATGGAAACCCAAGGTGATCTAATGTTTTGCCCAAGTCAGTGATAAAGAGAAAAAAAGGCAATTCCTGCCTCACAGCTCTCTCACTTCATTTACTGCTTTTCACATCTCCTTCATTTATTAAATAGAGCCAATGTTTAAGAGAAATTTCAAGGTGTTTTTGATAAATGACATTTATATACATTGAAGCCCCAGAGTCTGGGAGGCTGAAGCAGGAGGATTGCAAGTTGTAACCCGTTCTAGGCATCTTGAAGCTTCAATGAAACCCTGTCTCAAAGCATAAAAGAAGTGCTGGGGATGTAGCTCAGTGTGAGGGTCCTGGGATTAATGGAGTACCATAAAAACAAAGAAATAAACAAAGAAGCCAAAACTATTTCTTACAGAAACTAATTTGCAGAAGGTACAGAAAGAAAAAAGGCACTTATGTTTTTATGACTATAATCTTATGGCCTAAGATCAGGAGAAGAATATTAATAATTGAAAGACTTGTTGAACCAGTTCCAATCCAACCAATGTATTATTTAGACATCCTGATAATTCAAAACTTTGAGGACACTGATTAAAATCTAAACATGTGCAAGATGTAACTTTCTTTAATGAAAACTTGTTTATGTATTTACTTATTTCAGCTCTGAGAATTGCATCCACAGCCTTCATACTGAGTTGCATAACCAGCTTTTTTTTTTTTTAATGTTGAGACAGGGTATTGCTTGAGACTTGGCACAAACTTATGATCCTCCTCCATCAGATTTTCAGAGTGCTGAGATTAAAGCTATGTGCCACCACTCCCCACCATTTTCTGTTGCAGAAGAAATGAGTTTGTGGGAAACAGTGTTAGAGAAAGCTCCTGCTCTTCTGAAATCCAATGGGTCATACACTGTCAAACAAAGTGGAATTTGACTTGACTGGGAATAGCCTACTAAGGTACAAAAACAAGTATTAATCAGACCATATCATGAAAGCCAAAATAAACTGAGGGTAGCTATAGTGACACAAAAGAAATAAAGACTTCAGTCATCTTCACATACTTTTAAATTGTTTCTCATATTTTCAAGGAAGCATAGAGATGTAAGAATGGAAATAAATGGTTGAGGAGTATTTCCTTGAGGTGCAGGCCCTAGGGTGAGGAGAGATACAAGGAATGGAAATCAATTTTTCTGTGTAAATTGCTGCCATTCTTGTTTTACAAGGGAGATGAAGCAAAACTGTAGAAAGTATGACAGGTGCCAGTCAGAGCTACCATCAGATCCATGTAAGAACATGGAAAATAGGAAAACAAAGGTGGCTATAAAGCCAAGGCTAAGAAATTGGTGTTGAACAACAATGTGCCTATTTGGATGCAATTAAAGTGAGAAGTCAGCCAAACATCATGAAACAGGCCTATAATCCCAGCACACTGAGAAAATGAGGCAGAAGAATCTCAAACATGAGGAATCCTGGGCAACTCAGAGAGATCTTGTTTCAAAACAAAAGGCTGGGGGAATAGATCAGTGTAAAGACTTGAGTTCTATTTAAGAGGGAGGTGGGGGGAGACAGAGAGAGAGAGGAAGAGGGAGAGGGAGAGGGGGGAGGGGAGAGACACAGAAAGGCAGAGAAGTTCTATCACTTATGTAGTGCTGTAGGGCTACATTCTCAAATGGCCCAGCTGTTTAATATCCTGCTGTTCAAATGTTGAAACCCTTGACAATTTTATCCTTCCAATGTGTGTTCTATAAATTAAGTCTACTGGTACAAGTGGGGAACACACTCATGAGCAAAGAAGGCATGACGAAGTACGTTCCCAGCTGTAGCAGCTCCCTGATATTCTTCATTACATGCCTATGATGTGAAGGCCACAGCCATGATGTCACGTCATGTTCATGGCCCCCAGAAGCAATAGTTTACTTCTTTCCAAACAGAACATGCTTCTAACACAGAAGGAAGAAAGAAGGCCACTCCACTGCAAGAAATAGAAGAACCAGGAGCAGCCCAAATCTTTCCCCAGTAATGTTACCTCCTTGTGTCAGCCATGGGGCCATGCTGGAAGTGATGCCAGAGAAGCAATGAAAAATGGAGCAGGCTCCTCTCTTTCCATTCTTCTCACTCTTCAAGAAGCCAAAGGCAAGAAGCTGGTAGAACACACATACATCAGGAGTGATGAGATAGATTTGTACAGTTTCTGAAGTTGCGCTAAGAACAAAATATACATGAGGAGCTAGGAAATACACACATTTGACAGGACAGCCTGAATGTTTATACCCCCATGTTTATATGTCAAAGTATAATCCTTGCGGTGATGATATTAGAAAGTGGACACTTTGGAAGATGATTGTGAAAACAGAACCTCATGAACAGGATTAGGGATTTATAAAATAAACTGAAGAAAGTCTGCTCTTCCCCTCTGTTAGGTTAACAGAAGACAGTATCATCTTTAAACCAGAATTTGGGTCCCACCCAGGACCTTGATTTTTAATGTCTTGTTTATAAACAACCTAATTTCCAGCATTTTCTTATAGCAGCACATATTGATCAAGACACTTACTTTCTGTAATTGTGCACACAACTCAAATTCTCTTCTCTTTAACATGAGCTTGAACGTTTGAGTGGGACAAGGTTGACTCCAGGAGCTGCCAGTGAGGCTGAAGCAAGCTGTACCATGTGGGGTGCCAAGGCAAATCCTGACCAACCAGCAGTCCCCTGCACTTCTGGAAGACCCTGCCTCCTGCCCTCCTGCCAGAATTTTCTTTGCCAGTCCTGCCTAGTCCGTGACTCCTTTGAAGCTGTGCTGCACATCCAGATGGTGTACAGATTTTGGATGCTTGGGCTTACTTGTCACTTGTGAGCTGGCCATTAGGGATGGGGGAGCAACAGGTCACTGATGGATGAGGAGAAGTTTTAGACCAAGCAACAGAGCTGGCAGTCAGTCTTTTGCTCACTTTCTAACCATCCAGGGACATTTAGACTTTGTATGTTTCCTCAGGGAAGTAGAATAGATATTCTCGAAATCACTTCTATTATTAGCATCCTATGATTGCAAAAGTTTAGAAAGCTTGGATTAGTTCTTGCTATTAGGAACAGCCAAGGTGGGCAGGAAGCTGAGCAGAGGAGGAAGGTTTATTTCTGATTCCATCAGAACAAACATCTCCCTATAGACTCGCACATAATTATGTGCCTCTGCTTGGCAAACCACACCAACAACTCAATGCATATGAATAGCAGTTTCATATTTTTCATGATGGATACTCTAATTCCCAGTACCCTTGAGACCCTGGACATTTTCATTAGGATCCTTTACCTTCAGCCTCAACCCATCCCAACTGGATCCAAGGCTTATCTTCAGTGGTCTATGGGACTACTGTAGAAATCCCAGCCTCTCAGAAATACAACCTGGGTCTGGCTCATCCGTGTGAACCATTAGTTTGCCTTTCCCAGGACATCCAGCCGACTCAAATTCTCCAGTAGTGTGGCCCCGCTCACAGATCACAGTTCATACAGCTTCCTCTTTCTTGCTTTATCTCCTTATATTCATTCTTTTAGTGCTTTCATAAACAACTTTATTTTACTTGGAATTCCCTCTATAAGAAAATGCAGATAATGGATTTGGAGGTGTAATTATATAATCTGAAAATCGAAGGTACCCTTCAGTCTGAGAACAAGTTAGGTCCAGAATATAAATCAATTTATAACCTCCTCAACATGTATATCCATTCATACATACTAACACACACACAAGCATATGCACATTTAATTATTTATATTACTTTTATAGTGAATAATTTATTCATTTATGTTAAGCAAAATAATTTAACTATATGATTTCTTTGGCCCAGTGTATGACAATATAAAAGACATCAATTAAGCCTCTGTGTTCAGGAAAATGAGTCTAGTGATAGAGAAATGTAAGTCAACTATTAGAGACAGTGGAGTAAGATTTGTATCAGAAAGTCCCTATCGTCACCAGTCTTCATGTCAACTTTCCCCAGAAGAAAGAAGCTCTTAGCAATGGTAATAGTTTTGTTTCCACACATAAATTCTGTTCTCTCTGCAGGACAAATGCAGAATACCATTTTGCATATGTCAACCAAAAATTTTTCTGTCTTAGAAAATAATGAAAAAAACTAATATGAAAATGATTCACTAATGTAAGATAGACACAATCACATAATAATACTGTGAGCTACATAGTTCAAGATTATTTTTAATTTCTTCAGAAGGAAATGGAAATGTATTTGAACACTTGAGCACTGCATAGTAATTAAATTTTCACAAACCGGCTGCAATTCTCATTAAGACCTCATGAGGCAGTCCATTCAGTCACAGGGCAGATTTACATGTTAGAACACTTCTTCCCCCATAATGAATTGAACATTGTAAGTTGGAATTCCCTCTATAAGAAAATGCAGATACTGGATTTGGAGGTGTAATTATATAATCTGAAAATCGAAGGTACCCTTCAGTCTGAGAACAAGTTAGATCCAGAATATAAATCAATTTACAACCTCTCCAACATGTATATCCATTCATACATACTAACACACACACAAGCATATGCACATTTAATTATTTATATTACTTTATAGTGAATAATTTATTCATTTATGTTAAGCAAAATAATTTAAGTTCTCTATAATAATTAAGTTCTCTATAATCTTCCCCACTGAAACCAGCCCAGCCCTTTGGAGCTCTCGGGATGGTTCCCACCCATCTTCCCTATGGTGGCCCTTTCAGAGTTTCAGAACAGCTGTCCTGTCATTTTGTTTCATGGTCTCTCCATAGACTCAGAGTCTCACTCATCCACCACTCGTCCTCTGCATCGCGACATTAATTCCTCGATCAGGCAGCATCTCGCCTCTGAATGCATTTGTCTTAGTCACTTCTTCATCCTTGAAACAAAGCACCAACGACTACTCCATTTTTAAATATTGCTGTCCAGAACAGGCTGGCTCAAAAGGAGCAAGGGCGTGGCGGCGGGACCGGGCAGAAGTAAGCGGCTTACGTCATGGCCACAACCAAGAGGCAGACAGGAAATGCTGAAGCCAGAGTGGAAGGTGGTGCCCCAGCGGCCCACCTTCTGACTAGACCATACCTCTTAACAATACACTCAGACATGAACTCTTGAGTGAATTAATCCACCAATGAATGTAGTGTCCCTAATGAAAGCATCTTCCACACACACATGAGAATTCACAGCACTCAGGGCTGTTCTGCACCTCCTGTGTACACTGACGCCTGCTAACAGGGCCCTGTTGTTGGGTCACACTCAGTCACCATGGAAGGCAAGGGCAGGAAAAGCCCTGTCCATCTGGATTGTAGCCATATCCCTTCTCTTCTGTGGTTTTGCAGCTGTTTTTTGTTGTTATTGTTTAAATAACACAAAGGCAAACTTTTGCATTTTTTCTACTGAATTCACTTTCTTACACTTAGTACATTTTCCACATTTTTTATCTGTTGGAAAACCCTGACTGACTCGTAATATGTTCATGTTGGACTCCATAGTATCCATGCTTTTGATCAGCACATTATCTAAGTCTTTATTCTACTAATTGAACATGTTAATTCAATATGAAGGTATATCAGAAACTCTGCTCAACGTCTCTCAGTTCCAGAGCCCTTGTCCCTGAGTACCTACCTTCTTCACTCTTGCTATCAAATTCTTATTTGTACACTCACCCTGCTTCCTATCACTTCTTCTTCACTGTATTACACATTCCCACCCTCACCCCAACCCTAAGCCAGTCACACACAACTAT
Source organism: Petromus typicus (assembly GCA_004026965.1). Classification (NCBI taxonomy): domain Eukaryota; kingdom Metazoa; phylum Chordata; class Mammalia; order Rodentia; family Petromuridae; genus Petromus; species Petromus typicus. The sequence goes on from PVIR01027045.1 coordinate 18,124, forward strand.
TACTCTATTAGCTGTAGGATGCTTCATGTAAATTTAAGTGAAGGAAACTCTGGAACTACAAGTTCCAGCTCTTGATGCAAGTTCCAGCTCTGACACTTATTCTGTTAACTATTCAACTCCAAATCTCATTCCTTAGCTGTAAAACAAGGTTGGTACTTAACCTGAAGGATCACTGTGACAGAAAATTTGTAAAAAGAGCCCAAAGCATAAATAGCTACTGTACACAATGGTGAAGGTAGAGGTGGGACTGGTGATAGCAGTTGTTTTATTGGATACTCAAGATCAACACATTTTGAGGTTTTTTTCCCCAGTGTTTGGGATTAAACCTAGGTCCCAGAGTGTGCTAGGCAAGAGCTCCATCCTTGAGCTATCCCTTTGGCCCATTTGGTTCTTTAGATCTAAGCCTTGTAAAGACTCTACATTCACACTCTCCCCTTTGAAAGTCCACAGTATGAACTAGAAGTACAATTGAACCTATGCTATCCCTAATATGCTAGTTTTTTCATGTAGGGAAAAAAGTGGGGATTAATTCAAGGAAGAAAATTCTCTACATGTTTTCCGAACAGCTGTTACAATGCTGGGCACATTTATAGCCCTGAACAAATGTTTCTGGAATTAAAAATGAGAAATTTAAATGAAAGTAGAAGAATATTTTTGCAACCTCAAAGGTATGCAAATACTAAAGAGTATCACAAATGTGACATACTACAATTATGCACTGTAGAAATCCTGTGTCTGCCAGGTGATGATAAGACACTGCAGTAAACACACAGTCTCCCCCTTCTAACCTTACTCCTATCATCTTTTGTAATAACCATCTGTTTGTACATCTGTCTTACTCAATCAGTCATGATAGTCTCTTAGGAAAGTCAAATGTATCTCACATTTTAAAAATTTTTGTCCCTGGGAATTACCATGATGCTTGGCATATAGTAAGCATATACACATGCAAATAAAAGTTGTTAAAAAATAAAGTGATGACTAGGGGAAAATTATTTTTAATGAGTGAATGTATATTTGTGACATCTTTGCAGAATAGTTTCTTCACAATTTGGCTTTAATAGTAAGGAAAATGATAATATTAGGACAGGGAGTACCTATTGTACATCACAATTGGGTTTGTGTTCACCAGTTCCCTTGTTCTCCATTAGGTCTACGTGAGCAGATACTATGATTCCAGTGCACAGGTGAGCAAGACAGGCTATTTTAGTCACTTTATTTGACTCTGGAACAAAATGCCTGATTCTCACAGCTTAAAGGAGAAAAAGTTTATTTTGGCCCAAGTTTTAGAAGTTTCAGTCCTTGTTGAGATTGTAACAAAAAAGTAAGGAAACAAATTTTATATATATGGGGGGGTGGTAGGGTGGATGGGGCTATGGGAAAAAATGAGAATTAACTTGTGTCTTATACTGGTACAAATCCTCATTATGGAGTGCAATCATGATGTGTATATTTAATGTACCAATAAAGATAATTTTAAAAAAAAAGAAGTTTCAGTCCTTCAATGGTCAATGGATCCAGGCAGAAACAGCATGGCAGATGGTTGGGTGAAGGAACTGCCCATGTCATGACATTCAGGAATCAGAGAGAAGCAACAGGCAGAGACAAGGAGGGAGATAAATCCCTGCGGGTCATACTTTCACCGACCTGTCCTACCAGCCAGACCCTACCTAACATCAAGCCAACTATTGTGCCCCCATCATCCAGTCACCTTCCATAAGCCCTACCTCTGTGTGCCTGCAGCACCCAGGGGACTTTTAGATAGACATTTATAACAGAGGCTAAAGTTTGAAATGGCTCATTGTGGCCTCATGTCTCTTGAATGGCAGAGACTTGAAGCAGCAGTCTCTATTATTTGAGGTCTACCAGTTCTCACACGTTGGAAACGTCATTTCCATTACAGCAGTGATGAGAAGTCACTGCCCTCATCCATGTATTAATGCCATTACCAAAGCAGTGGGTGAATCATCATGCTAGCAGGTTTGTTGTAACACTGATTTTCACCCTTTCCTGCTCTGTCTCATGTAATCTTCTATCCTTGTCAGCACAAAGACTTTGCAAAATGGCAGTGTTTTGACACTGGACTTACTGGCCCCAGAACCATGAGAAATACATTTCTTTCCTTTATAAATTATAGTATTTTGTTAAAGCAGTGAAAACTAGAGTGTCTTTCAGCACCAATTAATAATAAATAAATAAATAAATAAGTAAGTAAGTAAAATAGGACAGTAGAGAGTAAAGCTTTTTTGAGATTTTTTTTTTAAAGTACGTTTCTTCTATCAATTAATCCTACTGCTTTAGCTTCTGGTATTGCTTCTCTCCTCCCCTACTCTGTCCATTTTGAATTAAACATAGAAGCAGGGTAATTCTAAAGAGAAAAGTCAAATGTTGCCACAACATAAAGTATCAATTAAAAAACGCACAATCTCCACTTGGATAAGGATCTTGGAAATTCTCTAAACTCTGATAAAATGACCAGAAACACAATCAATAAACAAGGCAGGTTCAGGGTGGAAGTGATGCGATATTTCTGAGCAAAGTAGGTCTACGAACACACATGATGGAGTGACGTGGCCACCTACACACGAGGTTGTTCTCACAGTCAGGATCCCCTGTGGTGGTAGAAACCCAGTGGGGTTGGGTGGAGGGAGACGGCTCCAGCAGAAAGCTCGGCCTCCAACATGGAAGGGAAAATTCAAGACAATGAAGGAAGCTGAGGCAAGAGTCCCGAGCAAAGGCCATAGAGTCACCACAGGGGAGTTTTAGCATCCTGAGCTCAGAACATTACTATAAAGAAACAAGTGAGGGTTTGGGGGAGCATTTTCCCCCAGTTATCTGTCTTTGATGGTGTAAATTGTGAAGTATGGAGAGAAGGGAATTTAACAAAAGTTTTGCAGGTAGAAAAACAAGAGTACCTGATCACTGGGTTTATTTTTATATTTTTTTATTTTTTGGCCTAAGGGAAAAAACAATGTTCTCACAAGTTAAAATGTAGGCAAATCTCCAGACACCAATATAAGCCAGAAAATAACAGAAAAGCTCCAAGGCTTAAAAAACAGAGTTTATGGAAAAACTAAAGAATGTGTAAATCACATGTGATTTTTTTGTCCACATCTCCTTAATTTTAAGAGACTCTGTAGCATAATATCTTCACTTTGCAAGAATCAAATACACGAAATAGGCTATTAATGGTGCCTTGAGGCCTTCATATGATTTTAAGTTCTCCTTTCAACTTCCAAGAAAATGCAAAATAGCTTTTCACTGGCTCTTCTTTTTCTAATGGTATCCATCCTTACAATTCGATGTTTTTTCCTTCAACAAATTCTGTTCAGCAATTCTTCTTTCACGGGCTCACAATCCAGTATAACATTAAATTCATCAGTGATGCGGATATTTTTATGAGTGCTTCAAGAAACACTGCATCTCTAGACCAGCATTGGGACAACCCATCATATTATGTAGACAGGCCCCCAAGTGGTAACTATAGCATGCCAAGATGCATGAGGGTCTCAAAATTTTAAAATGAAGGCTCAGAAAAAAATTAAACTCTTAGGCCCTACAGCACTTCCAGGTAATTATAGACCCTCTAGTAGCCTTCAGACATCTTAAGTAGAGGTTTAGCATGAAGCTGACACAGTACAATTGTATGTGTGGCTGAGCCTGGCCAAGATCACCATGTGTGTGCAAAGCTTCTGGAAGGTGTGGAAGAAAAGTGCAGGTCTGCCCTCACTGTGACTGACCACCAATTTATGGTAGCTGGATTTGTATAATATATTCAAATACAACTCACAAATGCCAATGAAGGAGTGAAGCAAGAAAAGGTATAAAGAATAAGTATCATATTTGGGAGGATGTTGCATCATTGATTAGACAGAAGCCAGTGAATGAAATGATAAACAAGATATCCTTGGGAAAACACTTTGGGGAAATTTGACAAACTATCTAATTGCTAAAATGTTTCAAAAAATAAAATTTAAAAATGACAAATACTGCATGCATCCACTTTATGAATTATCTTAAAGATTAGATTTCACAGAATGATGGCTGCTTGGGCTGCATGAGACAAGGGACAAGTGGGTGACTGCTGCCCAATAGGCATGAACTTTGTTCTGTAAAACAGGTAGGCACCTAAAGATACAACACAGGGCCTACAGTTAATAGGACTGCATCATGCACTTAGAGATGTTAAGAGAACAGATCTCACGTTAAGTGTTCTCAATACAACAGCAAAGCACAAATGAACACAGGACACTTTTGAGGTGATGGATATGGTTAGTGTTTTGGTCCTGAAGAGGGCACTGCTAGTGTGTGGAGATGTCCATCCTCATCAGGTGCATGTACTGTCTCTGTGCAACTCAAATGTGTGTATCAGCAACTGTATTCCAGCAAAGTGAAAATATAAATAAAGACAGACTACATACCTCGGAGGGTATAATAGCCCATCAATATCTTAGAATCCATTTTGGAGGAAAATACTCATTCATATTATTGCAAATGAAAAATTAACTTCAAAAAACTGGGAAAGGAAAGAAAGAACAGAGATGAAGGTATAAGAAAAATTAAAGAACCCTGCTCTCTCATGTGCATTTTCCAAATATAGTTTTTATCTCATGATATTGGGAGAGACAATGAAAATTAAGGAAACTATATGTCTTTCTATGGTTTTGCAAGATAGACACTGTCCATTGCTCTAATAATGGAGTCTGAATTAAGTTTTTCTCACTACAAGAAATATGCAGCCATCAACTTAGTTTGATTTTATAAGGTGAGAAAAACTAAAAGAAGTTTCTATGGTCAGAGACAAAAGTGATAAATAGAAATGAATAAATATATTTTCTTGTATGATAGATATTATAAAATAGAAAATATTCAATGAGAAAAGCAGGTAGTAAGTAAGCAGGAGTAAGTAAAGAAGGGAAACGAAAAATTCAATGGTAGAAAAGGAAGCAAAGCTTATGTATATAGGGATCAAAGGGTTGGATGATGGGTGGGGAAATGAGAAAAAATGAGAGCTAAATTATGTCATATACTGCAAAAAATTCTCATCATTAAGTATGATGATGTATATATAAAATTTACCAATAAATCAATTAAAATAAATAAATGACATTTTCTTTATTTTTTAATTAAGTTTATTGCTACAGTTTAAGTATATGTAATGATCACATTCATCATAGGGAATTTTTACCAGTACATGATATATCTTGATTCTTATTTTTTCCCATTCCCTTCCTCTCTCTTCAATCCTTCTTGTCCTCCTTATTTACAAAACTTTGTTTCCACTTTATCTTTCATTTCTCCTTTTTTTCCTT
>PVIR01027046.1:0-23174 GCA_004026965.1 Petromus typicus
TTTTTTTTTTTTTTTTTGAGACAGGGTCTCACTTTGTGGTTCAGGCTGGCCCTGAGCTCAGCCTCCAACTCACATCACAGCAATCCTCCTGCCTCTGCCTCCCAAGTGCTGGGATTACAGGCGTGAGCCATCACGCCCGGCACTGTGGTATGTGGTACTAGTTGCTTCTGGGTGTGAGTCTCCACGCCCAGTATGGTATGTGGTTACTGAGGAATTGAACCCGGGTCCTTGCGCTTGCAAGACAGGCACCAGAACATCTCCTGGTTTTTGACATTTTCACATTCAACTTTCACTTTCTTTTTGTTTTCTTCTCCCCTCTAAAGACATGTGGCAATTTCTAAAGCCACTTTGGTGGTCATAATTAGAGGAAAGGACTGGGCTAATGATATCCAGTGGATTGAAATCAGGTGTGCTGCTGGCAGTACCCTGAACAGCCTCTCTACCTCCCACAGTGGAAAACTATCTTGTCTAAAATGTCAGCAGCGTTCACCTCTAGAAAACCTGCACTGTGCTAACTGATGAACTCTACAGAGTGGATGTAAAGATATCTGATGCATTTTGCTACCTCAAGATGTTGAGTTCTGATGTAAATCTTTTGACCACACTAAACTATCCTCAAATGTAATTTCTTTTCTCTTTCTTTCTTTTTCTTTCTTTCTCTCTCTCTCTCTTTGTTTTTCTTTCTTCCTTCCTTTTTCTCTCTCTCGCCTTCTTTTTTTGAGATAGGGTCTTACTTTTGTAGTTCAGGCTGGACCTGAGCTCAGCCTCAAACTCACAGCAATCCTCCTGTCTCTGCCTCCCCAGTGCTGGGATTACAGGCATGAGTCACCACACTGGGCACTATGGTATGTGATTCTGATTGCTGGTGGGTGTGCATCTCCCCACCCTGTATTGTTGTATGTAGTACCCGGGATTGAACCCAGCCCCTTGCACTTGCAAGGCAGGCACCAGAACTACCATGCTAAATCCCCTGCCCACAATGATCTAATTATTAAACACGGACTGAATTCATTGTTATCATTCTGTGTCTTCCAAATTTCATCTCAGAAAAGTAAAAAATCATGTACTTATCTAAACAATTCCTGATTTACTATTATAATAAATATTCTAATGAATATCTTTGTACATAATTTTCATATGTAAAATATTTTCCTTAGCCTACATAGGGAGAAGCAGTCTGTAAACCATTTTAAGTTTCTCACTAAAAAGTATCAAATTGCCTTGTTAGGAGAGTTAGTATCAATTTGTATTTAAATATCATATTATTTGTTTAGGTACCAGAATAGCTTACAAGATAAAGTGTAATTACTAAAAATATTTGCACATTTGACAGGGTAACTTTAGAAAGTAACTCACATAGTATATTTTCTTTAAGTAAATTAATTGCATGGTTGTTTGTGAAAAAGAAAATTCTATTAACTCTCGGAATACACTTTGAATTATAACTATTTTATCTCATTGTTTCAACAAGTGAAGCTATTGAAAATATGGGTCCGGCGAATTGGACAACTGTGACTGAATTCTACTTCTCTGACTTCCCTCCGTTTGAGAAAAAGAGCCTCCTACTCTTCATTCCTCTCCTCTTTATTTATACATTCATTATTGTTGGAAATTCCGTGATCTTCTTTGCCGTCCTCTTGAACACTCGCCTCCATAATCCCATGTACAATTTCATCAGTATCTTCTCTTTCCTGGAGATCTGGTACACGACCGTGACTATTCCCAAAATGCTGTCTAACCTGGTCAGCGAACAGAAGAGCATCTCTTTTCTCGGTTGCCTCCTGCAGATGTATTTCTTCCACTCACTCAGAGTCACAGAAGCCATGATCCTCACGGTGATGGCCATTGACAGGTACGTTGCCATCTGTAATCCTCTTCGCTACACAATCATTGTGACTCCTCAATTGTGCATTCACCTGTCCACTGGTTCTTGCATTTCTGGCTTCCTTATGTTACTGCCAGAGATTGTGTGGATTTCCACTCTTCCCTTCTGCGGCCCCAACCAAATGCATCAGCTCTTCTGTGACTTTGAACCCGTACTGCACTTGGCCTGCGCAGACACGTCCGTGATTCTAGTGGAAGACGTGATCCACGCCGTCTTCATCCTGATCTCCGTTACGATCATTAGCCATTCCTACTTAAGAATCCTCGCGGTAATTGTGAGAATCCCCTCCGGGGAGAGCCGTCAGAAGGCCTTCTCCACATGTGCGGCCCACATTACTATTTTCTTGCTGTTTTTTGGGAGTGTGGCCCTCAGTACCTGCACTTCTCTGTTGAGTTTCCACCTTGGGTGGACAAGGCCATTGCACTGCTGTTTGCTGTCCTTGCCCCACTTTTCAACCCAATAATCTATAGTCTACAGAACAAAGAAATGAAGGATGCCATCAAAAAGCTTTTCTGCTCCCAAAAGATTTTCAGTGTCTCTGGAAGTTAATAGAGATTCACCAATATTTGTTCAAAGAAACTTCATCATTTCTATAATTTGAAAATGCTCTCAAATTAGTTCTTTTAAGTTACAGAATACATTGTGTCTTCATGTTGCGGAGTGTGTGTTCTTCCCAATTTTCCCACTTAAGAACTATTGTTTCTCATAGAGAGAAGGCCTGCTGTACATGTACCTATCTCATGGCATTCATAGATTATGGTGAATGTGTCTTCCTCTTTGCATCCCAAACATTGAGGTATCCTCTTCAAGTTGAGCAAAGATCTTGGCCTAAGGGACAATGATATTTGTAATTTGAACATTTATGTATTATCCTTATTCATGCTTTCATCTTATATTCATAATCACCTTATACTTTTTTTTCTAAGAAGATGAATGAGTTACAGAAAAATCAGACAATTTGAGTATGGAAAAGCAGCTTGATTCCTTAATGTTCATCTGAGAGACCTTTACCCTTCCATGAAATGTCTTCTGATTTACTGCAGTGGTTTTATAGCACCCATAGCCCCAACTTTATGATGTTTGCATCATGATACTAGTATTGTCTCTTGTGGGTTCATTTTCAAATTGCCTTGAAGACTCAAAATATATATTCTCAGGCACTTGAGGACCAGATAGATATATTGTGTTGGGACCAAAACATACAATTAGAAAAAGTTATATTTTAGTGTTTTATAAAATTATCAATACAGTTTAAATTTCTTTTCTGTTCTATTTCATGTTGAAAGATCGAGTCAATTTCATACCTCAAAGTTTTTCCTCTCTTCGTTATTTGCTGTTTAATCTTTGGACTATTTCCCTCTTCTCGGCTTTGGAACTTACATTTGCCCAGACATTATACTGTCTGTGATAGATGTTTCTGACTTTTTTTCATAAAACTATACTAGTAGTTTTAGTGGCTGAGTAAATTTTCTCCAGGAAACAATTTTGGCCCAGTTTCTATGGAGACCAAAGAAAACTGCAAAGCCATTGTCAGAGGAAGCAGAGAGCGTAGAGAGCAGCCATCCAGCCAGCTCACAATGTGTGGAGGAGGAGGGGTGTCACAGACAGAAATACCAATGACACTGCGAGAAAATAAGCCTCAGGCAGTGGGAGCCAGGCTGGTGGAAACATACTGGGTTCCACTTGAGAGGGCCACAAAAGACCCTCTGTAGAGTTAGAGACCAACTCTATTCTTTACCTTCTGTCACTTCTGTAAAATCAGATCCCCTTTGGCATTAATTACTGTGAACATTTTTGGCAGTAAGGGAAATGTTTGCATGAAGAAAATTATTTATAAGTATAGATTTAAAACATTAATATTCTATTTATAATAAATTTTGTTATTCATTTCTGATGAAATCTGAGATATATTTGAGCTGATTTGTAAACTGAGCAGTTAAAGCCCTTTAAATATAATATACTCCTACATTACTCTTTGCATTTCAGTAACTCAATTTTCTGATTTAATAGAGCTTCCACAGTGTAAAATTTTATACTTTGAAAAGAAAGTCATAATGTGACTGATTTTAAATCTTGTTAAATGTTTTAATCTATAATTAATGTAATAATATTTCAAATTCAGGAAGTAAATCTAATAATTTTAATGAAAAATATGCATTTTAAGTTAAATTTTATCTCAACAAGGTTGATTAAAATTATTCAATTATAAATATAAAGTTAGAATTACAAAGCAGATTTGTCATTATAATAGGTCAAACTATCTTTTTTAATTTAATCTTTATTAGTACATTATGAATACACATTATCATCACATTCAACATTGAAAGTTTGTACCAGAATATGACACTTGATTCTCATTTTTTCCCTTCCCCCTCACCCTGCAATACACACTTTGTTTCCTTTTTTCTTTATTATTACCGCATTTGTTTTCCCATTGTTATTTACCCTTACACTCTCTTTCCTTTTAAATATTTTCTACTATACAATATCAACTATATTCATACTACAACTCATTTACAACTTCATTTTAATGCAACTATATATCATACTAAATATCTATGGAGTATTATTCAAAAATGTAACAATTTTTTCTGAAATATTTCTATTATTAGCTCTAATATTAAACTGAGTTTAAAAGATGTTAACCACTAAGGAAATAAGTATATGATTCATGTTTTTATTCATGAAATAAATATTTACAGGGGTACTATGGGGCACAATTGACCAAAAAAAGTAAAGGTTTAAATTTAAAACAAATGATTACAGTAAAAGATACTTTGCCATTAATCATCCTCAGAACATTCCCACTTGCTTCTACACTCTTGTCCCATCATTCTTGGCACTTTCTAAACCAGTTCTCAAAGTCCTCTTTTATGAGTGTCTTCAGTGGCACTGTTGTAGCTACCTCAAAGTCCTGATTCAATTAAAAATGTTTACCTTTCATGGTCATTTTGACAAAAGTTACATGGTAACAAATCCAGAGAATAAGATAGATGGAGATGCCCCATGATTATCTCATGATGGGACTCAGCATCAGCGCTTACCGTGTATTGAATCACATCTTGTAAAAACACTTAAGAAAGAGGAGGCAGAAAGGATGGACTATGCATGTTTGAAATAGAAGGCAAGGTTATTCTGAGGGTTGTTAATGGCAATGTGTCTTTCTTTCTTTTTTTTTTTTTAAATCTTTATTGGTACATTACAGATATGCATCATGATTGCACTCCATAATGGGGATTTGTACCAGTATAAGACACAACTTAATTCTCATTTTTTCCCATAGCCCTACAACCCTACAGCCCCCCATATACAAAAAATTTGTTTCCTTACTTTTTTGTTATAATCTCATTATTTTTCCCCTTAACCCTATTTTACTTTGAGCATTTTCTATTTCACAATATATAACATACAATTCTAGGACTCATTTACATCTTCATTTTCTCATACCAGAGAAAAGATGCGATATGTACCTATCTCTGACCTATTTATTTCACTTATGAGGATATCCTCAAAGTATGTCCATTTAAGTATAAATGATTCAAACCTATCATTTTTTATGGCAGAGTAATACTCCATTCTGTAGCAGAACCAGAGCTTTTTTTTATCCAGTCTCCAGTTGATGGACACTTGGGTTGTTTCCAAGATGTAGCAATCACAAATTGGGCTGCTACAAACATGGGTGCACATATGTCACTGTGATATGAGTCTTTCAATTCTTGTGTGTATATACCTAGCAGAGCAATGGCAATGTGTCTTTCAATGTAATACATTTAAAAAGTATAAGCCTTCACCTTCTAATTTGATGTCACTTTGTATGCCAAGTACTATTTTAGGTTTTTAAAACATAACTAACAAAACATCCTCTGCTTTTATGTAGCTGATACTTTAGAGAGAAGATATTTTTCAAAAATTCATAAAAAATTAAGCAAAAATGTGGGCAATAGTTACATGAAAGTATAGGTTCTGTAAGAAATAGAAAACATAGTGAACATGATAATTCAGAATGAGAAAGGGTTTCATAATTCTAAATCGATGGCTTGAACCTCATTTAGGTCAGATTTTAAAAAATAGTTGGAAAGAACAAAAGGATACACGTATGGATACATAATCAGGCCATAGTAAAATCTGGCAAAAAATCCATAACATGTCACGCATTTGGCCTGTTTAAAGAAGCAAGGAATCCACTATGGCTGACATGGAGAATGTATGGGTCAAGAAGACTAGAAGATGAGTTCAAGGCAATTAAAAAGTAGGACCTGGAAGGCCATAGTAAGATTTAGATTTGAAAATTTACTCTGACAATTGAAGGAGAATCAGAGCACGTGGAGCAGAGGAGAGGGAGGTGACATTTGGAGGTCGACAGACTCATCTCAATGCTGAGAAGACAAACAGGGAAGCCAGAGTGAAAGCCAGAATCCCTACGGAACTGGTACAGCTGCACTTGAGATGATGTTGGCTTGGATCATCAGTATGGTAGCTTATGAACGTGGGGAGACATGGCCCAACTTTAGGTCTAGTTTGACAATAGAACCAAGACGATTTCCTTATAAATTGAAAGGAAGGCAGGGAAAAGAGAGGGAAAATTTAGAAAAGAAGAAAAAATGGAAACAAAGTTTTTGTAAATAAGGAGGGGAAGAGGGGCTGAAGGGGGAACAGGAGAATGGGAAATGATAAGAATCCAGTTATATCATGTACAAGTACAAATTTCCTATGATTAATGTGATCATTATGTCTACCTAAAATGTCTCAATAAATTTAATTCATTAAATAAAGAAAGCAGAGTGTGAAAGACAGGAGTCAAGTTTGGCCAAGTGGAATGATGGAGTCGCCATTTTTTTTCGAGGCAGGGTCTCACTTTGTAGTTCAGGCTGGCCCTGAGCTCAGCTTCAAACTCACATCATAGCAATCCTTCTGCCTCTGCCTCTTGAGTGCTGGGATTGCAGGCGTGAGCCACCATGCTAGGCACTGTGGTATGTGGTACTAATTGCTGCTGGGCGTGAGTCTCCACACCCAGTATTGTATGTGGTTACCGAGGATCGAACCTGGGTCCTTGCAGGTCCAGGCACCAGAACCACTGAGCTAAATCCCTGGCCCAAGTCACCATTTGCTAAGGTACACTACTGTTGGAAGAAGATGTTGGAGGTAAAGAACTCCAAAAGTTTAGTTTTGCAGATCTTTAGAACACTAAAGATGCAATCCAATACCAAGTAGCTTATGTAAGACTTAGATACTCATAGATGAAGACTGGGAGGGTTGGAGATATTTGGGTGAATCCACTGTGATTTAAAGAATGAAGTAGGAAATCGGATAAAACTCCCAGCACTCTCAAAATTTTGGATTTTGAGAAAATAGGAGAAATCATACAAAATGATTCATACGGAGTAGACAGTGAGACACAAAATAAAACAAGTGGTCGCGATGTTCGCCAAAATATGCCAAGGAGAAGGAAAAGTGATCAACTTTATCAAATTCTGTTAACAGTCTGCTAAGTTAAGAAATGAACACTGGTCTTTGGGTGTAGCCATCTAGAGGTCATTGTTAAACTCATTAGGAAAGTCTGCGTGGAGTAGTGGAGGCAAAATTCTACCTGGAGTAGTTTAACAGAAAATCAAATAAAAATGGGAATTTCACCTATGATCATTCCTTTCACAGAGCTTTAGTACCAATGAGTCAGAGAACTGAGGTCCTATAGAACAAGTATGAGAACTAAAGTACTCTGCCAACATAGACTGAAATTTAGAAAAATAAACTTCAGATATTAAGTTAGAATATAAATGCATCTATTTACACATTCATATTTTTATTTATAGTGGAAAATATTTTGCAAAACAATATTGACATGCCCTCCACATGGTATTTCTGAGGTTTTTTCCTCTGATTTTTCCCATCCCCTTTCATTGAAAAAGATTTGAAACTGATTCCAGCAATAATGAATTTTGCTCTTTAATCTGTAAATATAATTTAAATGAAAGCTTTAAATATTTTTATCTTTGGCTGCCAAAATTGTATAACCGATAGTTTTTATTTTTATTGAGCTGATTGGTACATTTTTGATGTACATCGTGGTCACATTCAGCCTTAAGAATTCATACCTGTACATGGCACATTTTGATTCTTATGGCCTCCCTACAATTCCCACTGCCTGATACACATAACCTTGGTTTCTATCTTTCTGTTTTTACCATCACAGTTTTTTCTGTCTCTTTTTAAATTTCCCCTACCCCTCTTCCTCTTCTCCTTTGAACATTTTCTTCCTATTTCACAATACCTGTCATATGTTCTGGACCTCATTTACACCTTCAGTTTCTCATACTAGAGAAATGATGTGGTATTTACATATCTGTGTTCTATTTATTTCACTTATGAGTATGTCCTCAAGGTACATCCATTTGAGCATAAAAGTCTCTAATCTATCATTCTTTATGACTGAGTAGTACTCCATTTTGTTTAAAAAAAAATCTTTATCCAGTCTCCAATTGATGGGCTTTGTGACTATTTCCAAGATTTATCTCTCACAAACTGAGTTGCTGTTAATATGGGTGCACATATATCACTGTGGTATGATGCTTTTAATTATTCTGTGTAGAAACAACATTGAGATTCTATCTCACTCAACAGAAAATGGCTGCTATCAAGAAATCAGTTAAAAACAAATGCTGATGAGGCTGCAGGGAGAAATGATTCCTCCTCCTCTATTGGTAGGAATGTAGCCTGGTGCAACCATGTTCATGGTGAGGATTCCTCGGAAAGCTAGGATTAGAGATCTAATTTGACTCTGCTATTTTCCTGCTGTGAAGAGGGTTTTTATTTTTAATTGTATTTACTAATGGTATCTAATGTGTTTATAATGAAGCATTACATTTTATTAAAAGCTAATTTTTATTTTTAAAAGTATATTTTAAGAGTAAGAAGAAGATGCACAATCTGATAGTACTGGTATGTTATCAAAATGTAATAATTCTTTCTAGAATAACTTAGTAACATGAGTCAAAAGAATCAATATACATAGATATCCATTTAGAAGACAGGCATAGAGAAGATTTCTCTAATGAGGAGAAACAAATTTGAAGACTGAGAATTAAGCAGAAAATATATGATGCACCTGTTTTGAAAATGCCCTGAGGTCAACAACAGCTGAGTCCCACATAGAAACCAGATGGAGACATATGCAGAGTAGGTTGAGGGAATATGAGATGGAAGCTGGAAGTTGTGTACTAAGATGTTATGCTTTAATCAACCTACAATGAAAACACTGAAGAAATTCATGTAAGAAACTATAGTCATAGAATAGCCTGTTGATGTGATAAGGATTTTTAAAGTTGTATTGTGACAAAAACAGAAGGATGATTTAAGAGAACTGCCTCATTATTTTTTACTCTGGTAAGCCCCTCTCCCCAATTAATGGCTTGAAACAGCCATTACTGGTATCTCACATTATCCTAAAATCTACATGAAAACTACTGAAACCAATCATTTATGAGTAGGTTCAAACATGGGGCTGTTGACTAAATTTAAAACTCTTTGGTAAAAACAACTATATTGAAGTATGCAAACAAATTTACCATAACAATCCCTTTTATGCATTTAATACCTTTATAACAATGAAAATTATGTATCCTTCAGGAAAATTGGACAGATTTTGACAAGTTTAACTGACTCTTCAAATTGTAGAGAATTAAAGCAAATTTGTAAATGTTTAATTCTTTAGAAAGCAATTCTTCCTGAGAATATGCATTCACATAGCCTGTTTATTCTTAGCAAATGTATCAATGGAGAGCCAGATTCCATAGCTCTCTTGCAGAGCTCACATTAAGGGTAAACTCACCTTAACTAATTAGAAAAAAATCAAAGGAAGTTTTTGTTAATTAAACCACTGGGAAAGAGATGCTTTTTTTTTTTTTTTTTTTGGTAGTTATCATGGGGATACCTCCATACAGTAATCTTCCCAACAAGCCTTCAAAAGCAGTTGTAACAGTCTTTCATGATGAACCAATTTCCACTGTAACAACCCAGGGAAGGAAAGGTACCACACTGTCTCTGTGGGAGGTAAGAGAACACGTGCAGGTCCAAGAGGTAGGCTTGTCATGGGTCAGGCAGAAGGTAAATTACTTACTAGGCAAAGTGAGGGTAACTCAGGTAATTATCCTTCTGTTAACTTAAGCAATAATATGTGGGGAGCATTTCTGAAATTGAATTGGTGACTAAATGGAATTTGTCTGAGGATTAGAAGTATTTATAATGTGCTTTTTCTGGGGTATGACAATTGAAATCATTAATACTTTTTCAGTTATATGATATTGTTCCTCTGCTTTTAAACACTGAATATTTTAAATCCAGTCATGACCCAGGAGGCTACCACATACTGATTTCAAGTTTCAACTGAATGAACAGAAACAAGGAAGATTAGTTCTGTAATTATTAGAAGTTCAATGCATCAGAGGAAGATATTGCTTGAAAATCATATACCAGGCTATTGACTCAAACAAGATGTAATACCAACCCCTAACTTTTTATGCTTACCTTCCTTCTTACTAGTAGTTTGGGGACCATTTCATTTCTTTCCTTCCACTTTCCAACAGATAAACTTCTAATTGGCATATCAATCTCTGTAAACATTGATTTTCTTAAAACACAAGCATCTCAATTCTATTAGAAGGTTAATACCAATTACTTTGCTGAAATAAATAAAAATGCCAGAAACACAGTAACTGTGTTTGTCTTAACTGTGAATGCTTTTGAAGATCAAATTGTCTCAATTCCTAGAAATCTGTGGTAGGTGTCACTATACAAGTTTGTAAATGAAGGTGGCATAAATCTTTCACTCTTTCCTAATCTATTCATGTAGTATGGAGGCTAGTAGAAATGAGGGAAAGTTTACTAGGCCTTTTGGTTTTAGCCTAGCCAATTAAAGCATCAATAATCCTGAAAGAAGATTCATTGGAAAGTTTTCAATCAGTTCCTGCTAAACTATGAACAAGAGTCTAAAGCTGGAGATGGAGACAACTTCACTGTATTCCATTTTCCCCCCATGGACTGCAGAATTGCTCAAATCCAGGTTGTTCAGTGTGGACAGGTTTACCTGATGACCTTCTAGGGAAAAGGCAGCCATGACAGTCAGGTGGACACACAAGAAATACTGTCCTAGAGGATACTTGGTTTCCTTGAAGACAATAGCAAGGTTAAGATTTCTGGATGGACCGTGCATTACTTAGGTTACGTTAATAGTCAGGGACTAGGTGTATATACAAAAGAATTAAAAGACTCATATCGCAATGACATATGTGCACCCATATTTATAACAGCTAAGTTTGTGATTGCTACATCTTGGAAACAACCCAAGTGTCCATCAACTGGAGACTGGATAAAAAAGCTCTGGTTCTTCTACAGAACGGAATATTACTCTGCCATAAAAAATGATAAGTTTGAATCATTTCTACTTAAATGGACATACCTTGAGGATATCCTCATAAGTGAAATAAATGGGTCACAGATAGGTAAATATCACATCTTTTCTCTGGTATGAGAAAATAAAGATGTAAATGAGTCCTAGAATTGTATGTTACATATTGTGAGATAGAAAATACTCAAAGTGAAATAGGGTGAAGGGGGAAAATAATGAGATTATAACAAAAAAGAAAAGAAACAAATTTTATGTATATGGGGGGGTGGTAGGGTTGTAGGGCTATGAGAAAAAATGAGAATTAAGTTGTGTCTTATACTGGCACAAATCCCCATTATGGAGTGCAATCATGATGCCTATATTGAATGTACCAATAAATATTTTAATTAAAAATAATAAAAATTTAAAAATGAAATGTAAAAAAATATATATATATAGTCAAGGACTTCCTATCTTAGGGTTTCCAGTCTCTAGAATTTGGTCAGTTTCTTTGTTTCACAGGAACTGCCTGAGGCAGTTTTAAACAGATTTGTGACCTGAATCCATTGGTCTCACAAGTATGCATGACATTTGCAGGTATTTTTTTGGAAAGCACAGGAGCTGAGGCTGTCTTCAGTTATCCTGTAATGAGTGATGTCAGTTGGTGTCACCTTCCAAAAACATCATGGTAAAGTTTTGTTTTAGTTTTTAGAAAGAGGAGAAGACTTCTGAGATCATGTCTTGAAAATTTAAAAAATCTTCCATCTCCCTCGTATTTCTCTGGGTTCCACAGTTTTAATGTATATGTCTCAAACAGTTGACAAAACTATACATTAAACTATTATCCTTTATTGTTTTTCTAGGACTTTTGTCCAGATGACTGCACTTTTTTGGTACCAAGAAATAAACACAGAACCTTGTACTTGCTAGCTAGGTGCAATACCACTGAGCTAAATCCTTAGCCCACAGAAACATTTTTATAGAAAAATATTTTCATATAGCTTAACCAGAAAGCCACATCATATTTGAAAAGTAGTTAACAAATTTTTAAATTTTTGAAATTACTTAAAAATTTTATTAGTTCATAGTTTCGGTGCACAGTGATTATATTTATTGTGGGAATCGATACATGTATACACTATATCTCCCCTCCTTCCTTCTATTTCTAGATTCTTGGTTTCCTTCCCATTTGCAAAATATCTATCTTACTTTTCCTATCATCTATTTTAGCTTTCTCTTTATTTATACTTTGACATTTAATCTTGTGTGTTGAATTTCATTTGACATTATGATCAAAGTACCCACATTTTCATAGACTTGTTATTTTTTTCTGAATTTTCTAAAGCACTTCAAACTACATTTACCCAACCTCTCACTCACTGCTGTACAAGAGCTGTTTAAATCTCTCATGTATTTGAGCCTTTGAAAAGAGACTGGAGGAGTTGGACAGCTGTGACAATACCAGCTCCCCAAAGAACAACATGTCCATAACTGTAAAAAAAAAAAAAAAAACCTGTACAATGGAAAGCTTAGACTGCCTGATGAAATGCTGCATTTCCAGAAAATTGCTGCCTGGGAACTGCTGGCCCGCCTGAGCCCCACAGTATAAGCTTGGTGTAATTTGTTTTTTCTCATCAGTCTCTCAAAGTCTGTCTTGTGATTGTTCTCTAGCATGCCCCGCAACTGGGCGCAATGGAGAACGTGGAGATTTTCTTTCGTTTTCCTTGACTGAGCTTTCTGATGTGCAAGTTGGACAGAATTTGAGGTCGTTGTCAAGTGTGGTGCGCTTAGGAAAAGAGAACAGACAATAAATGTGCTTGTGTGGGGCCTGCATTCACTCAGTGTGGGCTGAGTGAATGCAGCATGCTCGCCAGTATGCTGGCCAAACCAAACCTGGAGGGAGTCTAAACTTTTGTGAGGATCTGAGCAAATCTCTGAAGGGAACATTCTGATTTACCCACCTATGGCCCCTGGCCTGAAAATCTACCTTGTTTTCAGTCGTGTGAGGGGGTCAGACAAGCCAGTTAGCTTTTCTTGCTGTTTTGCCATCTTCTGATGGCTGTGGCTGTCCCCAAGCATAAGTTCATTCTACAATAGCATCTGAGTATTAAGAGCCATCGAATGGGTAAAGGAGACGATCCACTCACCTTCCAGCCCCAAGCAAAGCGCGGCCTTTGCTGCCTGACAGGTGTAGTCAGCTGGCACGGTGAGTTCCCTATCCTCAGCACACAGGCCTCTCTGATGGGCATCCACATAGCCTGTCAAGAGCTTTTCAGGAAAGATAATTTCTATCCGCCTCTTGTTCCCACAGAGAGACTTGTACAAATCAGTCCCAGGCTTGTCAGTGGCTTCACAAGAGGCCAGGTTAGTAGCTACAGCCCACGAATCAGGCAATCTACAGGTTTCATGGAGCCCCAGGAAATGGTCCAAACGCCAGCAATGATCAGGTACTGTGGCAAAGAGGTTTGCGTAGACAGTACATTAATACTAATATTAAATTTAGCAGTCAGAACTGTAATAACTGAGACTCATTAGGAGGGGGCAGAGGGAACAAAAGCCTTGACTGTGATGGTGGCTGTAGGTCAAGTTTCTTGGAGAAGAGGCAGAGACTAGAGAACCAGAAAACATCAGAAGGCTAAAGCAGACCATCAGTTTTCTTCCTTGCTGCCCACTTCAATCCAAATTTCCCTAGGTTTTCCCCAAGTCTTGTTCGGGGGATTGAAAAGAAGAATAAAGTTCATTGTTCCAGTACAACATTTAAATAAATATTCAATAGCATTCTCCAAGAACGCTTGCAGTTATTTCCCAGTATCCACTGGGAAGGATCTGGAGGTACTCTGAGAGTCTTGCAAACAGTTCGGTATCCTTCTGCATCACCTGGTGGGTACCCTTGAGCGTGTTTTAGGTTTTACCTTTTCAGATTGACATTGGACTTAACTGGTTATTCCAAATTATTTCAATTTGTTTTGTCTTGTTTTTCAGTTTTCTTCTTCGCGTACAATCTCATCTCTTTAGCTAGTGCTCTGTGAAAAGAATAAAAACCCAAAGATATTTTCCTATTAGCAATATTCTCCACCTAGAGATTCATGTACTTGCTTTGTAAATGTTAATAACTGTCATTAGTTTGTACCAAGCCATCTTATAACACAGAAAGATCATCTACTAGATCCTCAGATTATATCTTTTACAAATAATCATCAGAATGCAGGAGTTGTCCTTGCTAATGAATTTTGTGGTGTCTAGTTTCACTAACTGTTGCACTGATAAACTTTTTTCTAAGCCTCCTTAGTGATGTTTTATGTTCTGTATAATGTCAGGGAGCGGGCAAGCCTGTATGTGTCAACAATCTAATGATGAGGGGACAATTGAAGCCTGTTCTGGACTCATTATTTGCCAAAATGAAACAGTTAGGAGAATGGAAAAGAAATAAATATAATCCCATATCTGTGTACATTCACATGTGCAAGTACACATATCAAGTGAAAATTAATTTCTAGAGAGCAGTACCATTTTCCTACTTGCAATAATCTTATTTTAGGAAAATCTAAAAAATTAGCAGCTATAAAAATAATAAGCACATGTTTATTCTTTATAGGTACCTGATTTTCTAGAAACTGCCAAAGCAATATTTGTCAAACTTGGTTAGTATAAGTTGATTTTTAAGGACAATTTTTCAGGGTACATATTTTGCGAAGAATGAAATCCTTGGAAATTATCAAATTATCCCAAATATTTTTATGGGCTCTACATTTTAAATGGCTTGTTTTAGTGTGAACATTCAAATGCAATTCTTGAGTACAATTCCATGAAATTTTAAATTACTGTTACTTAGAATTATTTGGGGGAGGGTTCTGGTTTTAGTTTATTTTCTTCACTTTGGAAGCCCTGGGTTGGGGAAAGGAGTAGTTGGAAGAGAACAAGACTGGAGGGGAAAGAGTTCCCTAGTGAGGTTTATAAAGGTGTTGGCAAGTCTGAGCCCCAGCGGGGTGGCCTCTTCAACAATTTTATTTTTGAAATTTTTATTTTTTTGCAGTACCAGGGATCAAACTCATGACATGTGCTTACAAAGCAGGGGTGACACCACTGAGCTAAATCCCTGGCCCAACAGTCATTTTAATAGCATCATCAGTTTGGGAAAAATATCTACTGTCTTATTGAGGGAAAATACTGGCAAATAGCATAAGCAAATGGCCCTACTTACCTGTACAAGTTCATTTTAAGAAGGTTCTCTTTCTTAGAAAGAGATCCTGATCGTTGAACTTCCTTTATGTGTGAGGGCAGCTGGATGAGGGCTTTGACAGTGATTTCTGAGTCAGTCGATGAGGTTTTAGAGATAGGATCTGCATATCTGAAGCTCTTTTCTGGGGACCTGGTAGTGAAATATTATGTTTGCAGGATGCTATATTTTAGTTTTCATCTCCTTCTTCCCTGATGGTCTTTGTCAAGAGTCTAACAACCTGATCCTGGAACTTCTGTCATTTTTCAAGAATCTCTGCTTCTTTGCAATGTCACTCATGTACTGGTATGTTAGGGTCACCCCTGGAAAAGATCCAATGTATTTTGCTCATTTTTTCACTGGTTACTTCATTCCATGTGTATCAATTTCTGCTGGCTTGATTGTTTTTTCTGCTACTGGGATTTGTTTCCTATCATATCTTCATCTTGATAATTTCTCCCTGAAGACCTCATCCTCCTCTCTGGCCACCCTCAAAGCTATTGTATGGTTTGATAAAAGAGTAACATTCTAGAGAGAGAGAATGGATAGTCAAGAAAGAGCAGGTGCAGCTTTACACTGATTTCATTTATGCCTTCATTAAAAGTTTTTCTTTTGTCACTGATATCTATTCATCATACAAAACCTGGAGTTTCAATGCACATAATATATTTTGATCACAACCCCCCACAAGCAACACATCAGGGTTTTTCTAAAATGATAAAATGTATTTGCTCTCCATAACTTCAAGTAAGAATTCTTTTTTAAAAATTTATTTTATTTTTTAATTGAAATATTTATTGGTACATTACATATACACATCATGATTGCACTCCATAATGGGGATTTGTACCAGTATAAGACACAACTTAATTCTCATTTTTTCCCATAGCCCTACTCACCCTATCACCCCCCATATACATAAAATTTGTTTCCTTTCTTTTTTGTTGCAATCTCATTATTTTTCCCCCTTCACCTTATTTTACTTTGAGTATTTTCTATTTCACAATATATAACATACAATTCTAGGAATCACTTTTCTAAGGGGCAGAAGAAACCTTAGGACCACCTAAAAATCCTGAAGAGTCTGAGGTATTATGACAGAGGAAGGATTCTGTCAGCCAATAGGCAAATATACGTTAAATCTTCATCCTCTGTCCTTTATCCAAATCTAATCATGTGGTTACAGGACCTGAGAGTTATATAAAACTTTGTTTTTATAATTCCTATCTAAACTTTATTTGCTAATTTTATTCTATTTTTATTTTCTTTTGCTTCCTCACTCTTCTTTTCTTTCCACCAATTTCTAAAGACAGTCCTTATAAAGAGGATTATTCCTATTGTTTGGCTGGAGGTGAATTTATCCCAGCAGTCTGTGGGGCAGTGGATGTCCAGAGTGTGGACATGGTGAGGCAGACAGATCTGACTTCCAGCAAGCAGAGCTGGGGAGTGGGGCATGGTCTTGTGACTATTGGTTGATTTGCAGTGCTTTTAACCTTTTTATTGTAGTCACTGCCCCACATGCATTCATAGTACAGCCTGTTCTTTGCATCAGAATTGATCTGACAGGCCAAACACAGCCTTGAGTGGTCCCTGTGGGCCTCCCCCTACTCCCGTGCTTCTACCCCTCACAGCCCTGCTCCAACCTGGGGAGCTCCATAACCAGTCCTGGGTTCTGGCCCTAGATGCCACTTACATTGCTTTTATAGGGAGAAAAATAACTAGACATTTTATCAAATCTGCAAACAAAAACCACTAGAGAATTTTATCTGGTATGTGATTCAAAACAATTTTGGGAATTATTACAAAAAGGAATTAACAGTTTGTATCTTTCATTAGAATACAACCTTCAAGAAAGAGATTACTTTGTTTACTGCTAAATTCAATAAACTCACAGACATGATGTGTGTATAAATAGATATTAAGTGAAAATCTGTTTATTAATCCATGAATAAAGAGAAGTACATGATTTACCTAAAGCTCATTTTTCATTCAACTCATACAAGTCAATGCATCTGACTCTTTACATCATACCCAGGAAGTGAGCTGGTTCTTTCTATCCATAACAGTTAAGACTGCTGAAGCCATAATGAGGAGGAATCAAACGACAGCTGTGACAGAATTTCTCTTCTCGGGATTTCTTCACTTTCAAGATGGCAGCCTCCTCCTCTTCATTCCTTTGTTTGCCATCTATGTGTTCATTGTCACTGGGAATCTCATCGTGTTTTTCGCAATCAGGATGGATTCTCGACTGCACAATCCCATGTACCATTTCATCAGCATTTTCTCATTCCTGGAGATCTGGTACACCACTGCGACCATCCCTAAAATGCTCGCCAACCTCATCAGTCAACAGAGAACCATCTCCATGACTGGCTGCCTCCTACAGATGTACTTCTTCCACTCACTGGGAAATACAGAGGGGATTTTGCTGACTACCATGGCGATTGACAGGTACATTGCCATCTGTAATCCCCTCCACTACCCCACCATCATGACTCCCCAGCTGTGTGCTCAGCTCACTGCGGGCTCCTGCATCTTTGGCTTTCTTGTGTTGCTCCCCGAGATTGCATGGATTTCTACCTTGCCCTTCTGTGGTCCAAACCAAATCCACCAGATCTTCTGTGACTTTGAACCTGTACTGCGCTTGGCCTGCACAGACACATCCATGATTCTGGTTGAGGATGTGATCCATGCCGTGGCCATCATCTTCTCCATCTTGATTATTACCATCTCTTACATCAGAATCATTACCGTGATCCTGAGGATTCCCTCTGTGGAAGGTCGCCAGAAGGCTTTCTCTACCTGTGCAGCCCATCTTGGTGTCTTCCTGATGTTCTATGGCAGTGTCTCCCTCATGTACCTGCGTTTCTCAGCTACTTTCCCACCAACTGTGGATACAGCCTTTGCACTCATGTTTGCAGTTCTTGCACCCTTTTTCAACCCTATCATCTATAGTTTGAGAAATAAAGACATTAAAATTGCAATTAAGAAACTTGTCTCTTCTCGGATGTTTAATGAACCTGCAGGTGAAGGCTAGCTCATGGGAGCTTTGCCATATAGTTGTCACTCTTACATTAATCACCTAAGAAAGCATTTAATTCTTTTATCATCACACTCATTTGTTTTTGTTTTTATTTATTCTAGTACTCACCACATATATTTATGTTGCTTATATGTGTTTCATTAAAATAGCATGTACTACCTGTTTATGCTTCCATAAATTGATAAAATATGAAAAGAAAATTTGGTCAAGCCTCTGAAATATGTTTTTATGAACATTAACTTTATTACTTTTGTATAAACAGTAATTTTATGTATGGTCAATGACATGTAATGATTATAAAATATAGTAGTTAGAATAAGCTCTGTAGAAAAGACTAATGTTTGTGTTTCAGGGATGTTACTATTAATTTTGTGACCTTGAACAAGTTATTAGTTAAATTCCCTGCATCCTAGTTTCATTATGTATGGATATGAAAATAATATATTTTAAAATTAGGACTTCCTATGTTATTATGAATATTAAATGAGTTACTCTGTGCTAGGGTTAACATTTCATAAAAATAGTTGCAAGAAAGATATAAACCTACTATTTGTCACTAATTGCTGTTATCTGTTATTGATGTTTTAAAAAATGCTATAATAAAGCATAATATATTAAAAATAAAATAACACACTAAGGAATACTTAGCTATGCTTAAATTCCTGCTAACAAATTGAAAAACTGAGAAGTAATGGGTATGTCTAGAAACATATGACCTACCACCATTGAACCAAGACAACATAAAAAACTTGAATAAACAAGCAACAAGTAATGAAATTGAGTAAAATATTTTCAACAAAGAAAATCGAGGGACTAGAGAGCCTCAGAGCTGAATTTAAAAAAGAAAAATACCATTTCTTTTCAAACTATTCTAAAGAACTGAAAAATACAGAATATTTCTCAACTCATACTCTGTTTAGTGTTATAATAAATAACTAGAAATGGCATTGGAGCTAAGGGCAGTTTTCGATTTCAAGCAAAGAAATTTAAGAAATATAAGGAATTAGATAGTAAAAGAAATCACTTTCCTCAAGATAAAGAGAGATAAGTCAAACTAAATCTGGGTACAAATAAAGTATTTTTTCTTTTCTGATTTTTTTAGACTTCTTACCTGAATATCACTGTTATGATTAGCACTTTATTAAGTTTTTCTGAAAGTCACTTCTTTTTGGATTTACCTTATTTAAGGACAAAGTCTTGAGTCAGACTTTTTTTCTTTGTGTTGGTCATTTACTGAGTTTGCTTTCCAACCATGTTCCAAGGGCTGTGAGAACTAGAGGACATTAACCACTCAGAAAGAGGAACTTGGAATCTTTGGAAGATAATAAAAGTAAATTGACATTGGCGAATAATAAATGCTACAATACAGAAACTTGATCGTAGTAAAAAAAATACAATATTCAGAGAAACACTTTGTGAACTGAATTTCAGACAAAGATACTGGAAACCAATGGGATGTCTTTTCAAAGTGCTAAAAGAAAATATTTATCCTAGGGCTGGGGATTTAGCTCAGTGGTTCCAGCGCCTGTCTTACAAGCTCAAGGGCCCAGGTTTGATCCTCTGGTTAACCACATACCATACTGGGTGTGGAGACTCACGCCCAGCAGCAATCAGTACCACATACCACAGTGCCGGGCGTGGTGGCTCATGCCTGTAATCCCAGCACTCAGGAGGCAGAGGCAGGAAGATTGCTGTGATGTGAGTTTGAGGCTAAGCTCAGGGCCAGCCTGAACCGCAAAGCGAGACCGTTAAAAAAAAAAAAAAATTATCCTATACTCAAAAAATTTACCCTCTGAAAATTAAGTAAAAATTGAAAAGTACAGAGACTTTTTAAACCACCAAACATATGTAAAAAGTACTTTTGTATATAAGCAGCCTGTCCCCAAAAGGCAGATTTGAAAAAAAAAGAATAACTATTTTCTATTTCACAATATCTACTATATATACTAAAACTCATTTACATCTTCATTTTTTCATACCAGAGAAAAGATACGATATTTACACATCTGTTACCAATTTATTTCACTTATGAGTATATCCTCAAGGTAGGACCATTTGAGTATAAATTACTCAAAGCTATCATTCCTTATGATAGAGCATACTACATTTTATTTAAAAACTAGGATAAAAGCCACATCTTCTTTACCCAATCTCCAGTTGAAGGGTATTCGGGATGTTTCCAAGATTTGGCTATCACGAACTGAGCAGCTATAAACATGAGTGCACATATGTCCCTGTGATTTGTGCATATAATGTACCAATAAATATTTGAATTAAAAAAAGAGAATAAAAAAAGAAAGGATAGCCCCATAGATTATATAAAATCTAAGTGGCACTAATACTACTAATAAAACTATGTGAGATTTAAAGTTTATAAAGAAATAATGAAAAGCTTTAACACAACATCCATTAGAAGGTTCTAATGTTTAAACGTGATTTGTCTCATCAAAACCCACGCTGGAGTGTAATTTCTGTTAGGAGGTATTAAGAGCTTGAAAATTATCTGAACTGTTGATTAGAATAGAGCCTTTAGAAGTCAGTTAGGACTGTGGAATGCCATCCAGGTGAAGCTTCCCTCATTTCAATCTGGGGGCTGTATAGGGAGAGAAAAAGGGTCCAAAGGATCCACATGTACACACACACACACACACACACACACACACACACACACACACACACACACGTGCTCCTTGTCCCTTTCCACGTGATGCCTTCTGTCACCTCAGGATCTACCATGACGAGACGTGGTCACTCAATTTTGTACCTCTGCAACCATGTTCCAAAACAGCCACCTGTCTTTAAAACCCACCCAAGGCTATGGTGCTGCTACTGGCATCAGACAGTGGATTTTAATTCATTTTAACACATTGTATCAGGCCAATGTCTAATGCCAGTAACAGAACATGGGGGGAGGTGAGGAGAATTAAAAAAGAAAAGACAGAAAGAAAGAAGGAAGAGAAACAATGAATAAAATTTCCATTCAAAAGCAGTCAAAAAATTGAGATATATAAAATACATTTACCCATGGAAGTGAAAGAGTGCTACAATGAAAATTATAAAACATTAGTGATAGAAATTGAGTAAGACACAAAAATGGAGAAACCTCCCTTGTTCATGGATCAGTAGAATATTGTTAAAATTTCCATATCACCGAATTTAATCTACAGATTGAATGCAATTTCCAGATGACATTGCAATTTCCTATGATATTCTGCAAAGTACTAGAACAAATCCTAATATGCATATGACATTGCAAGTAACTAATAAGCAAAGCTACTCTGAAGAAAAACAACAGAATAGAATGGGAAACTACTTAAAATCTAATTGTAAGATATACTTCAGAGATATCACAGACTGATGAAAAGATCCCAGAAATAAACTCTCACATTTATTGCCAACTGATTCTCTAGAGAGGTGCTCAACGCCTCAGTAAAGGACTCTCTGTTCAATCAAGGTGCTTAGACAACTAGATGTTCACTTGCAAAAGACTGAAAATTGACCCTGTCTCATCGTCCACAAAAGCTCATTCAAAATGGATCAAAATATAAATAAGTCTTTATGTTGATATCTAAATTCTTCTTCACTGCATATTTATGTAAACATGTTCTCAAATTTTTGTCCAAGTATGGTTTTACTTCTCTTTAGTTTTTTAATTTTTTGAATAAATTCTGGGGAGGTAAATGTAAATATGTAATATTCATTTTTTATTATTACCTGTGTATAAGATTTAATATTTTTAAATATTATACATACATATATATATATATATATATATATAAAATTTTTGGAGATAGGATCTCACTTTGTAGCTCAGGCTGGCCCTGAACTCAGCCTCAAACTCACAGCAATTCTCCTGCCTCTGCCTCCAGAGTACTGAGATTACAGGTGTGAGCCACCACACCCGGCACTGTGATATGTGGTACTGGTTGCTGATGGGCGTGAGTCACCATGCTGGGCATGTTGGTATGTGGTTACTGGGATCAAACTCAGGACTTTGCACTTGCTAGACAGATTCTGGAACCACTGAGCTAAATCTTGGGCCCAGCTGTTAAATATTAAATAAACTCTCTTCCTCGTGAATATACACCACACCATTGTTTTAAAATTATCATGTCTTTGATATGTAAGACAGAAAGCTTTTTATAACCGAGTAAGGTGATACACAGAAAATGGTCGAGCAGCACACGAGATCTAAAGAAGATAAGGATAATATTTATACAGGACAATGATCTCTAAAGAACAAGGCTAAGATATTGGGCATTAATAACAGGTCAATTTATACACTAATTTATTTAATTTTCCCAACTCAGTACAGACACATTTTGCCCTCAGAGGTAATAGTGAAGCTCAGCGAGAATATGTCTTTTGTCTGTCATTCAATTAATAATGGAGACAATGAAAATTCAGGCTCTGGATATGTGATGTGAACCCATTCTATTAATCGCTCTGCTATCCTGTCTCCTAAATAAAAGCAAGATTAGCCACATAGGTAAGTCAATGCTTAGTTAGAATCTTAGAAATGTCAGAGCACAGAAACACCAGCTAACTAACATTATATTTATGCTTACTGTGCATGAATTTTTTTCTCTGTGACTTGGGCATTTCTTCTCACTCATTTGCAGATTGCTGGGGATATGGAGAGTGAAAATGT